>JAOXYM010000001.1:25746207-25761636 GCA_028567055.1 Leptatherina wallacei
TAAGTATTGAGAAAAACATGAGATATAGTGAATAAAATGTCATGACATGTATGAGTAGATGGAAATTTCCACCACAACACTACAAATAATATGCACTTGGTGAAGAAGAAAAATGTCAATTAAGTCCGGTAACAAGTCTCACAAGTGAAGTCTATAGTTAGCATGAGCTGTACTTATGTGGCTACACAACAAATAACTCAATGGAATGTTTTTACATTTATGGGAAATGTGATTCTTTGCTTTCTTATGTGTTTACAGTAGATGAAAAGCTGGATACCACTCTTGTATAAGTACTGTACAATAGTGTTGCAACACTTCTCATTTATATATATTTTGCTTCTAAGGAGCCAGATTTTATCATATTTTAAAATGGTCTTGAGCAATAGTTTTCCAGGCTTTATGAAGGTCCCTCAGATTTTCTTTGAGGGCTGCTTTTTCACTCATTTTCAGTCTTGTCACTGTACCAGACTGCTTTGTTTTTCATTCAAAAAGGCACCTAACTCAAGGGATAAACCAGTGCTATCTAAAAAAGAAAATACCAAAGGTAACACAATTTGACAAACCTGAAATAGTATTTTTTCACCAATTGGGTGACTCCAAAAGCGCTGTTAGCTGAAAACTAGGCATATCTCAGCATGGTGTGCAGTGTGTGCCTAATAAGTTTGAGGAAACTGAACAACTGGAGGACTATCTACAGTAAATGAGCAGTATCTGAAAGTGTCGTCCTTGGAAATAAGAAACAAAAAACCAACCCAACAGCATGTGTTCAGAAAATTCTCTGCACACTACACTAAAATTAGGAACCCTAAGACCAGAGTCCTGCACGGGTCCATTTTTACCCACCCGACCCACTAACAAAATCCGTCCTGTTAATATCTACAATTGAAATCCTAACCCAACCCGCACGTTAACAGGTTAAATAAAACACTTGTTATGTCCATAAAAATAAGAAAAAAAGAAGAAAGATTTAATCTACAAAATTTCAATCGGGTTTTCGTCTTCTTCTTCCTGCTTTTTCATTATTGATCAGGTTGTTTTGGGGAATATCGTCTAGCGAGCGAGCAGTGATGTTGTCCAGGTAGTTTGGTCCGCTTCAGTGAAGTGGAATTTGAACACAAACCAGACCAAAAGTGTGAAAACTTTCATAAATCCCTGCCCAATCAGACTGAGTCCCTGGACTATCCTAGTCTGAATGCCCCCTCAGAGTTGCATCTGAACACTACTGTGTTATCATTGTTCAGCACTTTTCCAACCAAATGAATGGAGCACAAGTAGCTTTTTTTAAAGAGTGTAAAACCAAAAACACAGTAGAAACAATAAAAAGAAGCATTAAGAATAATATTTCCCAACTTCTCCACCCCACACTACCCTACCCCAGTGCCAACACGAGCCCAAACTACCAAAGGATTGAAAACAAACAAACCAATGTAAGGACAAAAGAACTGAGAAAATACTTTTATATTTAGATCTCAGAAATCTTCAGAAATCAGAAAACAATGGGTGCTCACAAAAGCATTGCAAAATTTTTCAAATTAAGAAGCCTAAAAGGGTACTAGAGGACCATAAACATAGACTGAATCAAATAAAATTAAAAGCAAAATTTAGCCTATTTAAAGATAAAGGGACAAATCACATAGACAATTGATAAAAAAATGAGTATATAAATGAGGTAATAATTATCTCGGCCTTCTGTAAGGATTTTGTGGCTCAACCACAGCTCAGAAATGGTCTTGATGGAAGGGTGGTTGTCAATAAGCCATTCTTAAGGACATGAAACGGAAAAGGCTGAGGTATGACAAATGACTGAAAATCTGTGGCAACAGGTCTTATGGAGTCATGAATCCTCCTCAGTCTAGACCTCAACATCATCGAAGCAGTATGGGATCATATAAGTAGAAAATGGAACAAAAGGCAGCCAAAGTCCAAAGATCTTTGGAAAGTAATTCAAGAAGCTTTCCTGAACGATTCCTGAAAAGACATTATATTTGGACGGGTTGTACTGGAAGAATTTTGTTGTGCCAGGACGCTAGTTCAATGACAATAAAGTATGTTTCATGTTTCATTAGAAAATTTGTTTTCGGTGTTCAAACTGCGTTGAAGAATAAAGTTGGTCAAACCAAATATCAACTTTCAAGCTTGTTAGAATTGTAAAAACTGGGTTTCTTCACCTTTAATATTAAATTTCCATTTATGTTTACACATTAATAAAGCGTGGCATCTGGTAATATATTTACAGAAAGAGGTGTGGTATAAAATTGTTTAACAATACCCATACTCTAGTCTCCAAGACAGTGGTCTTGGAGTGCGACTGTCCTGCAGGTTTGAGCTTTTTCCCTGGTTTCACTCGCCTGGCTTAAAGTAATGGCTCCTTAACAAGCTTGTGTAGAACCTGAAAACGAGGTGTTCAGGAGATCCTCTTTATTTGAAATGGGTATGTTGAACCAGGGAAAGAATTAAAACCTTCAGGGCAGCGGCCCTCGAGAACTGGATATTAAGAACCCTGCTTCATTGTACTGAAATAAAGTTGTTTAGTATGCAAATAAAAAAACAAGAAATGCAAAATAAAAAGGAAAAGTTATGTGTTTTTTTTGGGGGGGGGGTTGTCTTGTTGTATGCTATTAGGCAGAGCTAGGTTAGCATTTTTTTTTTCCAGTCTTTGTGCCAAGTTAATTTCTCCTGGATGTGGCTTTGTATTTATAAGGTCTATTTTTAGTAGGGAAGAAACCCTGGACCTTATACAAGGTGTTTTGGATAGTGCGAGAGCATAACTCCATGTGGTGTGCACTAGAAGCCTTCTGGCTCTAACTTTTTTGAAGCAAAGTAAAACAATGAAGAAAAGGGAAAAACACAGAAAGAAAGTATGTGAGATTTATATGCTTCTTTTAGTTTGGTTGTTGAGAACAAAAACAGATGAAAAGAAAAACATTTGGTCCAGTTAGTAAGATATTTTTTTCAATGTTATCTGCTTTGTTTTGTATCAACATTCTCTCTATCTTTTTTGTAGGTGGGTCCCATTGCAAGCTCATTACAATCCCGGCTAACACGTTCCGAGTCCTGCCCTGCAAGCTGCGGTCCAACTTGGCGCAGAGAAAGTGGCATTACAGTGACAGCGCCAGCCAATTCCTCTATGCTACCCCAGAGGGAAACCTTGTAGTGGTGGCGCAGTCCAACAAGATGGAGACCTATGAGTGTTGGTCGGAGGAGGAGGGGTTCCGCCAGCTGTTAGCAAATTACTGTGTCAGGGCGGAGCCCCGTCACGAAAGCACAACTCTGATCAGCCACTCGCGCACATCCCACATTGCACAAGAGGAAACCATCATCATGCCCGGCGTGTCTCGTTCTGAGCAGGTCCACATGAAGACGTACTGGAATGAACTGATTGTGGTGTGCGCTCTGCTGGCGTTCTCCCTCGTGGTGTTCTCTTTGTTTGTCATCTACAGGAACCGCGATCATATGAAGTCGATGTTGAAGCAAGGCGAGTGCCCCAACATGCAGCAGAAGAAGCCAAGGATTGTGGGAAAGCCCACCGAGAGCTTACCCCTTAACGGCAACACCATCCCCGTTTCTACATCAGATCACAAAGGCTACCAGACATTAAATGACAACTACATCTGCAGCACACCCACACATGAGTCCTCACCAGACAACAGCAAGAGCTTCTCCGAGTCCTCCGACAGGCGTCCACTTAACCTGAAGGAGAGCCATGTGGAATACTCCCCAACTTGCCCTCGGCCCAGAGTGAGGTTAGGCTCTGAGATCAAAGACTCCATCGTATGAGAGTACAGCATTCGCCAAACAACCCCACCTTGCATCGCCATGAGGATAAAGACCACCAAGCTAAGGAGAGGAGACCCTGACATCCTCCTACATCGCAGCACACCTTTTTTTTTAGTCATCATAGTTCTGTGATCTGTATGGAGGTAATTTCTTTTAACCATTCCCACTCCAAAGCCAGAGGTGGGTCCAGTTTGCTGCCAAGGATGGAAGAGGAGGCAGCACAACACTCTGGTTTCAGCCAGGATAACGAACCGTGACAGCTGCTAAAATAACTCCAGCAGGCTTTTTTTTTTAAAATCATTCTGATGGCCACTAACACCAAATGCGTGTGTTAGCATAAGGTTGGAAAGTATAGGGGGAAAAAAATAATTAAACTATTGACAGGAGACCTTCTTTCTTTCTCTTTAGGTATGCATTAGTAAATTATTCAGTAAAGATGCCTATCGCATACACTTAAAGCGAGATGTTAACTCGAAAGTATTAAATAGTTACCCAAACCGTTTGAATATAAGTACTCTTGCACATTTTCTGCAGAAGTTGGCTGCCACACTTCTGTTATTATGCACACTAAAACCAAGCAACAACTACATGGTAACCAAGAGTTCAGGTTTAGATGAATATTATTCATGTCATGCATTTTCATTATGATCCACAAATTATGAAAGCAAGTCAGGCGCACATTTGTTCTGTTTTTCTGAGTAAATATCATGGTTGCTTGAGGATAAATATGACAAGAAAGACCAGGGGAATATTCCACACAAGGGTCTGCTATTGGAGGACTTCAGCATCAAGAGAGGTGATCAGAAAGGATGCTCCAAGGCCCAAGCACTGACGATAACCTCCTGAATGTATGTTGTTGTCAAAGGATTGTCTGTTTCACACAAAACTGTACCTTGGACAATTTAGGGAGACAACTGTATTTCTACTCATCTGAGACGGCCTTGTTCTGCAGTATTAACCTGCTGGTACAATGATGACTTAATAAATGGACTGAGACATAGATGCCCAGTTTTCTGAAGCAAATTTGGAAAAGACACCCGACACTGCAAATGCAGAGGCGAGAGAAAGGAAAATGAAAAAAGGAAAAAAATTGGGACATCTACGCTTCTCAACATATTCAGGGCAGCACCAAAACCATCATGTGTACTGTGCCAAAACAAAAAAGAAAAGAAAAAAAAACAAACTTTCTTGTCTTATCTAAATGCAATAGTGCCATCCTGTCATGACCATCTCACACTTTGTGTTAGCATTGATCACTGTCAAAGAGCACATGGTGATGGACCCAGGGTTGGGGTTTCACTTAAAGTATTGTGGCACTAATAATAAATAAATGTGAAGTTCAAAGTTGGGAATTTTTCCAAGACTGTTAGCTCACAGCAAACTTTATAGAATGTGTTTGGCAACAATATTTGATCATTTTGTCAAATTTGAACTGGGGCCAAAGGACATGGCACACTTGCCATGTGGTTATTAATATTCCGGTTTACCTTCTGCCTTCTTACTACAGATACCACTATTAAGAGACAGCTGAGCTTGAATGACACTAAAAATACAAACTTCTTGGTTAGGTGAGATGCAATTATGCCAATTCAAGATGTTAAAGTCACAAAACAAATAACTAATGTTGCTGTGGGGAAGAGATCCAATTTTGTGGCCTCTTGGCCAGACTACATCTATATGGTATAATTATGTAGATGCACAGTACTTTGTGTAACCTTGATATACCCCCAGCTGGCCAGGTTGCATGTCTTAAATGGCATTCACCACACATAAGACGCCAAGATGCCAATGTGAAAGCACAAGTAATCAGGGTTACAAGTTTGCACCTTTCAGTAACATTGGATATTTTAACAAATGCAACTACTGAAACCGGTGGTGTGGCTGCTGAGAATGATAATGATTTTTAGATATCTGTTATTACAGGGACCAGTGCGGCCATTCCAACACAGTTTCACACAGTGCATAAGCCTTTGAAACTTCAGCAGAATTTTCCAAAGATGTAGGAAGATGATAGCGTTGTGTAAATGAGAGCGAAAAACATCTACATGGCCATATGGACACAATGACACCATATGTCTTAGAGTGCATCATCACTTTACTGTATTGGTCATGTAAGCCTAAAGTATGTATTCCAACATTAAACAAGACTACATTTGCCATTTCAAACACTGAGCAGATGATAAAATGCTATGTAACTGCTACAAGATGACAAAGTAGCTGCACAGCATATTGTGCAGCAGCGGTCAGTGTTTGTTTTTGTTTCCTAAGTTTTTGTTGTGTATATACAGTACCTGTGCTTAATATTGCGTGTTTTTAAGGGACCTTGTGCAAGATGTGTCGTAGAGGTAGCATTGAAACTAGAGAGTGAACACTGCTGAGTTTTTGTTTTTTTGGTTGTTTTTTTTTAGTGCTGACAACTTCAGCATACATTTCAGTAAGTTCAGCACCTCTGGTGGCTTTTGTTGAGCACATCAAACAGGAGAGGTGTCTTTTTTTAATATATCCATGTGAATAAAAAAAAAGAGTAGTTACAAATTGTTTCAAAATAAGCTCACATTACCTTATTGCTGAGAGTTCAATGAGAAGTCTGAAACCTGTCAAGTCCATATGCTAAGTTTCTTATCAACTTTCAGTCTCAGTGTGTTCTGTAAACAGTGCAGCTGCCTCCAAGTTGGCCTAATGGTCGATTTACAAAAAGCTATTGTTTTCATGTGTTAGTTTTTCAAACATTGTCATGTGTTCAAATGCAAAGACAACTGTACAAAGCCAATCCCAAAAAAGTATGCAGAAGTAGTTAATGAGTGGTAACTTTAGCAAGTTGTGAAACTTGAGTGAACAGTAGCCCTGATTAATTTAATGAACACTTATAGTAAAAATTATCACTGTACTACCAATTTTATGGAGTTGAAAAAAAGAAAGAAGAAGAAAGTCAACATAACCATTTCCAAGAAGAAAATCCAGCTTTTGGTGGCACACCGGGTGTTATTAGCTAACATCGCTTGTTAGCTTGATATGATGATAAAGGATGCCTATCTGTTTTTGTTTTCCTCTTTTTTTCTAAATTTGTGGTAATTTTTGTACATAAAAGCTTGTATAAATTGACTTTTTTATTGAGCTTTGTGGGAAAACACCATGGACTTTCTCTCATTCTTATGCTTTTAGTATATGAATGCTAGGCTAAGCTAACAGGCTTACAAATATTAAAATCAAACTTCTCATTCAACTCTCATTAATAAATCAAATACCCTTTCCAAGAAACTAAGACTGAACAAAAATACCCAATGATTTCACTTGGAAAAAAGACTGATTCATATTAAATCAAACCCCAAAAGCCTTTATATATAAAATCGTTTCACCTCTACCAAGTTCCCAGTAACCTGTCTTGAGATGCTTGGTGGATAGCCACACTACAAAAAAAAAAAAAAAAAAAAAGCCTTTACTGTAGATATCAGTTCTGCCTTTAGCTATGTGCTACATTGTACACTACCCTGCAGTGACCTCACCAACAGAAAAGTGGTGAACGATGTGATTGTAGCCCTCATTGGGCACACCTAACTCGACAAAACAACACGGGTCAGTAGTGCACTATCCACCAAGCTACCATTAACCTTTCTAGCATACAAAGCTGGAAGCTGCTCAAAATCTTGTTGCATTCTGTAGCCTTAGATTATGTAAAGAGTGATACTGGAGACACAGTAAACATCTGGAGAGGTCAGTGTTAACCATAATATCACATCTTTATGTGAAATAAGAAAGCTAAAGATTCAACCTGACCTCACTGGGTAATAATCTGAAAAGACAAACTGTGTCATAAATGTGCGTATTTATTAATGACATGCTTTTCCAATAAAATAAAAAGCAAACAGTATTACAGTAAATTTCTCATTTTGAATAGTTCCTGAGTAATTAAACTTACAGTACTGGATATGAATGTAGCCAGCTATATATTCATAGAGCATTTACAGCAATCTATTTTCCTAAAACCGCTTCTGTAAGCAGTCAATTGCTGCAAAGACGGCACAATAGAAGTAATGAATCATCTGTGCTGCATGATGTAGTACTAAGATGCAAGTACAGCTCCAGATCCTCCAGATCAGTTCAGCCATGAGACACAGTGACAGCATCGCCTGTTCTCAACATTCTGAACACCATAAGCTTAGTTGACTGAGTAACTATTAGACAAATGTGGTCTTGCCTGCATGATTTCTTTCTTTCTTTCTTTTTTATTTGTTGTGTAAAAATAACATTGTGAACTGTATTTTTTGTATCATTGAGGTTGTGACTGTTGTTTTTATTATATTGTACATAAAAAGCACTTTATTTTAATTTTCTAAGATAAATGAATAAAATACATGTTTTGACACATGCATGTGTTGGTCTTTTTCATGCTGTAGATTACTGTAGTTGACTGAATTTCGCTCACGATTTTTAAGGTAATGGATCTTCATATCACTTAAGGTGTGATGAATACTTGAAATATTATATCATGCACACACAGCACATCAGTGTTATGTGATACAAGGTCCAGAGACCTACAATAAACACACATTTCAGTAGTTAATAAATTTAAATTATTTGGCACAAAGAACTAGAAAAGTTCAATCTGTTCAATTTCCAAACTGCATGTAGTGAATAATTTGAAATGTAAGCACATTATATGTGGCTTTGTTCTGTTTTTCCTCACAATATATGAGTAATCTTTTTAAACATTAAACAGTGGTCATAACAGAAACTGGCAGACTATATACTATCAAAGATGGAGATGGCAACAGTGACGTCACCCGTTGGTTTGTAGTCTACTACTTTGAAGGCCTGAGTTTGGATTTTGGCTTGTGTAGAGTGCACTGTTCTGTAAATTATAATCTGATTGCCATCGTCCTCTCTCTTTGCTTTAATCAGGCTCATTTACAAACCACACCATCCTCCAGCACATTGTTACTGCATGCAACTGTCCACCATTTTCACAAAACATCTGCAAACATCCAAGCATTTTGGATGATTTGCAACATATTGTATTATAATGAGGCCACATTGCAAATGTACAGAGCCCGTAGAGTAAAGGGAGACAAAGAAAAAATATGTCATCTGTTGCTTTTGTGTTATGACAGCTTTTGTCTGTTTGATGCTCTGGAGGCAGTGTTTAGTGAGTGAGTGCCTTTTAGGTCGTCAAGTTTGGCCATCTGTTCTCAAACACCAAACTCTTACTGGGATGTGTTTTGTTCTTAGCTTCTGAGGACATTGAAAACAGGTTTATTACTGATCATTTACATATATTTATGCATGTAGTCAAAAGCAACACATTATACTCTCATACAGTTTCCTGTAGCAGCAGCTTATAAGTGTTGCAGCAATAAATTCATAAGGATTCCATCAACAGCAGAGAAGCTGTGTATGGATTGGGATTAAACTTGTAAGGATTTTCCCAAGTGAATTGCATCTGGGAATATGAGCTGCTCAAGAAGCGCCTAATATTCATAAGGTGCACTTAGATGTGGATGATGATTAAATGAAAATTGAAAAAAGATTTGGATGATAATTCATTACTTTGTCAAGGACAATTTTAACCCTAGAACACTAAAGGTGGGTGAATTTCACCCATGCATGCTACATTGGTTTTGAATGGCTAGAGTACACAACGTTAGTGTTCTAAGGTTAAGCAGGGCAAAATCACACTCAAATTCACTCTTGAAGACAGGAAATGTTGACTTGGGAATGCAATAGGGAGAAGTAGTAAGTGTCTTGATTCCAGGTTACCCCCAGGGTTTCGCTTGTGAAGCCAGAGTAGATGAAGTGAGGGCTTAAAAAGTGATATCCTGTGGCTTGAACCTCTCTGTCGTGCTCAGAAAGGAATCAGGCTAGATGGAGTTATATAACCAGGAGCTGTCCGAACCATCTTATGTATTGTAGGTATAGCAGGGATCTGCCTAGAACAGATGCTGCAGGTGTTGAAGGAAGGGCTGGTGTTTGCACATCTGCAGTGATTCTGGATGCAAATGAAAACAGTGTTTGGAGGAAAACGCCAAGCTGCACACAGGGAGATTTCAGATTCACTGCAGTGGGATTGGGGTCTTACTGCTATTCTGGTATAACAGCCGAGTACAACCTATAACATTATAAAGAAAGAAAGGAAATAGTTTAATACATATTCAAAAGTTAATATCAGCAATGTAATAAATGGATATGGATATGCTGTACTCAAACTGACTGTTACTCAAAAATACTGTTAAATGCTGCGAAATGAACTCTTTGTCATAGTCTATTTATTGTTCAGCAAAGTTTTCTCTAACGGAACAATTTACTACAGAAAAGTCTTCATTAGATGATGTTCTGAGACTCAAAAAATCACCTGCTGACAGAAAAAAGCCTGCCTATGTATCTGAAACCTGTGATGACATGGGCTGAGGAGTACCTGAAGCTGACTATAATGAACTGTTATTTAACATAAATTACTCAAAGTTAACTGTTATTTAACAAGCTATTTGTTATTTCCATGACTGTTTTTTTTTATTGTCACATTCAAAGCTAATGTCTGTGTATTCTTTCTCCGCTGACGTCCTGTGACACATCCCATTTACTTTCAATAGCAGCAGCTCATCTGCTGTCACTGAGTACTTGATGAAGAGCAAAGATGGTAATTTGCAATTCATTATTAACACATCACTGTACCATGAAAAGTGGCTTTTGTTTGCTGCAACCCTGAAAACAATTACGGCCAGCCAGCATCTCAGCTGTGATCGCGCCGTTGCATATTTCCTGGTTAATGTTACGTTGATGGTGAAATTGAAAATCGGATTTTTATTTCACAGTCAATGGAGGAAAATGGGAAATCTTTTAAGTCAATTCAAACAACACATCCCAGGTCACACATGCCAAACCATCTCCCTACCAACACTGGGTGTTCATACCACAGGTAATTCTGAATTATTTAACCCAGCATGTTATATTCTTGTTATTACAGATTGTCACACCCGTGCCATGTTTGTCTACTTTCCTCCCTATATGCCTTCCACATTTCTGTTATTCTTTACCAGATTCCTTTAATTTCCAGTCTTACCCAATTTGAATTTCTTGCTGCAATAGTTGTTTGGATTTCAAATTTCCTGACTGCATGGTAACTTTTGTTATATTAAGGTCTCTTGCTTCCTTATGACACCTACTTCTTGTGTCTGCATTTGGGTCGTTATCAATCTCAATGACTGTTTTTGGTTTGTTTGTTTGGTTTTTGAGACAGACAGCTACAGAACTGACAGTATTCTAAAAATGTCCTGTGTGCACATTCAGAATGAAGCTATAATAGGTAGACCGAGACTGGGAATGGATAAATAAATAAAAATGGAAAAAATTATCTTAAAATGCAAAAAGAAAAAGATCCGGGAAGGCTAAGGAAATCCCAATCCTCTGAGCACTGTGATTAAATTTAAGAATCACTTACACTTGACATCTGACATCTCTTCCCTCTGTTTACTGTTAAAACTACTGCTGAGCAGTCAGATATGAGAGACACACAGGCTGCAAATTGACCAGTTTGCGTAAAAGACAAGTAAAAATGGAAAGTCAGTAAGTTAGAGGCTCAGCAAAGAAAGAGGTAACACTCACATTCTGACAGAACAAACACACCAGGTTTGACACCAGAATATGACAATTTTAAGGAACAACGCACACCAACAATACTAGGCTTTTGTACTGCTTCAGTAAGCAGTAACAGAACAGATTTCTGTGGCCATTAAACTGGACCCATTCTGCCTCCTGATACTCTTGAAATCTGCTTTCAGACTCAGTCTCATACAAAACAAACAAATGTAGAACATTAACCTTTTTGGCTGTTTAAAATGGTAACACAGCAGCTATATCAATACTGCCTGCAAATTTAAAGAGGTTCTGTGTTAGTTTGCAGACACGACATCACATTGGCAACTTATTATTTACATCTTTTGATCTGTCATTGGGATTTCGCGCAGCTAAATGAAATGGGAACAAACAGTCTTGTTCACGATGAACATTTCCAATAAAAAATTATGTGTGAAAATAAAGTCTTTAGTTATTTGTATTAAGTATTCTTGATGATGACAAGGACAATGTTTTTACTCAGATACGTTGACAACATGATAATTGATGGAGCTGAAATGCATGGAAAGCTTAACCATATCGATTACGTAATTCAGCCATGGTCATAAATCAGGACATAATGTTTTGGTTTGTTGTTTTACAAAACTTTTGACAAATTTATCGCAAAAGTAAAGATCGATAAATGCTTGAAATATATTTAAGGATAGTAACTTGATGCTTAATGAGTTTCCACTTGTTTCCTTATCCAAACTGAGGCAATGTTATTTTCAATTAATGTTTTTTCAGGGACATATAATGAATTTAGGACTGACAATCATAACAAGCAATCATGTGTTGCATGTCAGCGCATACCTTTTTCTAAATCTTTATCGAATTGCATATCATTTGATGTTAAAATGTCAATTGTTTATGAAACTTTGAAAGACATGTCAAATGTTTCTATTTGTATGAAGCAGCAGTTTCGTTAGGTAGGACTTTAATGACATGTCTCTCAGAGCAGAGGTGTCTAAAGTCATTCCTTGAGGGCCACTGTCCTGCAGAATTTGTGTTTCCTGTTGCAGCACGCCTTAATCAGATTAATAGTTCAATATGCTTGGGCAGAAATTGACAACAAGCTAGTGAAAAGGGCCATTTTATTTGAATCAGGTGTGTCCGAAGAGGGAATCATCTAAAACCTGCAGGCTACAGCATTCAAGGACCAGAGCTGGACACCCCTGTTGTAGAGCCACCATTAGCACCGATAACAAGCCCAAACCATCGCCCCTCCACTGCTGTCCTGGACAAATGGTGTGAGGTGTTTGCGCTGCATCTGCATTTTGATTAAGCTTTTGTTGAACAGATAATGGCATGGTGTGATATGTATAGTGTTCATCTGAGGTTCCATTAACCTTATTTTAACACCTACTGTAGGTCTGATCAGATTATTTGTTTTATTATTTACTGACAAGTAGATTGGAAAGAGAGTATACTATCTTTTTTTCCACAGGACTGTAGTTTCCTGCCTCATAAGACTATGAAAACAGAGCCCCTGTGATGAAGCATTGGGTATACAGCACACTGTGGCCATCAATCAGTGAGATAATCAATAACATCCATCATTCCTCAAGCAGACACTTCTTAAATAAATGTTTAGGACAGAATCTCTGTTTGAAGTCATGCTGAATTATCCATCCTCATGGCTAAACCTGTATTCATCAACCATGATCAATGTGATAATCATATTTTTCTTCAGTAAACAGCCTTTCCTAAATATGTGCTCAAGTGTTAGTAGGTAAGCAGAGGGGTCAGACATTATCCATGGGGACTATTGCTGCATCAAAAGGTTTTCAGATCCTTTCACTTTATTGTGCTTTACCTATCAATTCAATTTGAATATTTTTCAACTTGCACTAATTAACACATGATGACATGGTGTAGACATGTTTTAAATGTTTCACTCATTTAGAGAGTTATCAGACAGTCCCAAACCCAGGATGTAATTTGGTTAACTAATAACCCATAAAGACAGCTGCAGTCTGGGGAAACTGTGCCAGCATCACTTGCAGAGATCTTTTTGTGAGTCTGACTGACAAATATAGGACACTAAAATAACCATAGTGAGACTGAGCTTCCAGAGACTCCCACTTGAGACCCTGAGTACAAGCACACAACTGCATTGATGGCTCCTAACATCAGGATTATGAGAGCTCAGTCTCACCAGAAAGTATAAAATAGATACATTTGTCCAAATCCACAAAATATAGTGTCAGAGTCCATACTTAGAAATTGAGCCAGACATTTTTCTAGGCTTATGTTTAATGTAAAGCAGCCTTCACATGACCTGCTGTAACATGCAAACATGGATTTTTTTTTCCTCTAAGCTCTAAAAGTGAGAAATTGTCTGGTATCTCAAGTGGTTGAGTATGCACCTTTGTGTACAGAGGTTGAAGCCTCTCAACATAACCGGCCGGGTTCACGTCCTGACCTGATGCCTTTTGCTGCATGTCATCTCTGTGCTCTCTTTGACCCCCCTCCTGTCACGTTGATTTCAAATAAAGGTAACTAAAGCCCCCCCCCCAAAAAAAAAAAATGAGGAATGGTGTCTTGTGTATAGACATCAGTGGAACAAGTACATCATCATGCGAAGAGATGTTCAGTGTGGACATGATGATGAATATAGCTCAAGGTAGTAATATGGCTGGAATGTGGTTTAATTTCTTAACATTGCTGTTTATTTTTTGTTGTTCCTAACGGTACTTTGCACTTTGAGCTTCAAATTTTTTGTATGCAAAGTACTTTACAAATAGAGTTTGATTTAATGATTGAACATCATTAGACAGATGTATCAAGAAGTTGAATGTTGACATGATGACATAGTGATGTGTAGGTTAAGTGTCCATACAAGGAATTAGGGGACATTTGGTTACTGTTGAACTTTTTTTTAGCCTTTATTGTTAAACTGCACTACTTCAAGACAAGAGCAGGATGTCCAGTGACTCATCTCACCCGAGGATGTATCGTTCCTGATTTCCTGATACAGATTTAATGTTATCAAACCTTTTTAAATGCAGTGCAGGGGTAGAAGTGGAATAAATCTGTACTTTTAGCATTCTGCATGTTCGTTCTGGAACCGTCCTGCTACTTGCATTTTATTTTTTTATCTTATATTCTTTTCTTTGAATGTTTTAAACAACACATGAAGGTCATCGTGGAAATAGACTTGGAAACTGGCTTCTACGAGATGCAGCACGTCATTGTTCATTTTCCTCCTGTCTTGGACTTTGACTCTGGATTGCTCAGAATTGTAAATTACATAAATAAAGCACAACAGTGCATTTTCCCCAGTGCTTCCATATCTTATGGAATTCAGCAAGAGTCTGAAGAGATGAGTCTCCCCATATGAATCTAATTACAGGAGCTGACTGCAGCTTTTCTTTGCATTTCAATACCTCTGAGCTCCTTCCTTGGTCTATCAAAAAATAAAAAATTAAATAAAAATTCCTGTCACAATCCACAACCAGCCTGTTGTTGGCTTATGCTTGATTTTAGGTTATATCTATGCAAAGCTGTGAGCAGGGCATGGAGGATGATAGCAGATAAGGATTGAATTTTCTCAAATTTACACAACTGGCTGATTCTGCATTTTGTCCCTCATCACTATTCAGTTCCACAGCTGCGAGATGGAAGAAAGATCAATTTGAGTTTTAAGACTGAGGGTATGAGCCAACTGGATTTCAGTAATTCACCACTTATCAACTACTAATAACCTGATCAAACTTATTGATTTGATGGGTCTTAACCGGTGTGTATAAAAAAAGATGACCGGCATACTCAAAAACAATTTTTTTACTGTGGAAAAAATATCTAAAATGTTGTGGTGTTTGCTGCCACCTAGTGGTCGTTGTACCACTGGTGCATTTATCCAATTTATACCGTGAAATTAGGACACTGGAGTTACATCTAAAAACCACAGACCAGGCAAGAAATCTGGGTCTAGTGATGGACTCGGACCTTAATTTTGAAAAGCATATTAAGGGAATCACAAAGTCCGCCTACTACCACCTTAAGAATATATCAAGGTTAAAAGATCTGATGTCCCAGCAGGAC
>JAOXYM010000001.1:25773521-25787229 GCA_028567055.1 Leptatherina wallacei
CAAACTCCACACAGAAAGGCCACTGTTTCAAACCCCTACCGAGCCCAAACCAGCAACCCCCTCTGGCTCAGGCTCCGGCCGGGACTCGAACCAGCGACCTCCTAGCTGTGAGGCTGCGGTGCTACTATACAATTGCTTGACAGTTAATTCTTTGTCACTAAGGCATGAAAGTCCACATCATATTTTTAATAGATACAAAGATCTTTTCATAAATTTGATCTTTCTTTATGCCCTGACTTTAAGTAGGTGCATGCAGTTCTCATGGGTATCACCATCTATATTATGCAATGTAGTGTTTCATTTCACCAGCGCCTTTGTCCTCTACTGCACCGAAAATAAAGCTTTAAAGAATATAAAAGTTTGCATTGTTGAAAAGAACAATTAAATAGGTTAATGCATCACATTGTTAGGGGAACTAGGACATCTTTGCATGCGTGGAAACCTCTCAAAATGATGGACACCCTTGACAACACAGATAGGCTTGTTGTTGGATATAATTCCAGAAGTGAAGGAGTTATTGATCGCACAAATTAATGTCTAATGATTCTTTCCTCGTCTTTCTTACTGCTGAACCAACAACATAAATATACATTTCAGTAAATAAAACTTGAGCAAGTCATCCTTTTAAAAAAGCTTGAAGGTTCATCTGTATCTTATGCAGGATAAAATGTTTTACTGCAGTGACTCAGTCAGACAAAAACAGCCCTTCTTCTTCTGTGTGTCCAGTCCAGTCTTACTAGACTTTGAAAGTATTGTTTCACCTTTTATCTGAACTCTAACTGGCTTGCCTGAGGGGAAGTAGTCTATGTGGTCAAATGAAGGAATGTGATTGCTAAGATAATTTCTCAAGGAGTGCAGATGTTGCATTGGCTGAATGTGTATGGTGGAAACTTGGGTGGAGGTTAGGCTGGACTGAATTTCACTGATGGGAGCAAAAGTAAAGAGTTCAAGATTCCTCAAAGTTAAGGCAGGTGCAAGGCAGTAAAAGAAGGGTGGGATGTAAGGAATGTTGTGCATAGTTTGACATATAACATAACATATTATCTTTCTGAGCTCTTTGATATTAACTGAGCAGCTTGAAACACAAGAAGCTTGTCAATCAGTCAATTTTTTTTGTCTAGAGATTCAGATTTCTGCATGTGACTGTGAGTGGAGACCACACACTTGGGACACCAAATAAACATTGTGAGATTTTCAGGACCAAAAAAATAGGTTGTTTAATTTGATCTGCCCCTTTACAAAATTGCTTGCAGTTTACAGATTGTAGATTTCCCACAATAACATGCAGTGTCTAAATGTATCACTACTGTTTCTTTGATACAGCTTCGCTAAATGTTCTTTCTCTTTGCAGGGAACAAAAGCTGCCATCCGAGGGAAAATAATTACATATTCATTTTCTAAAGACACTCTGTCTTCTACTCTGATTGTCTTGTTGTTGTCTTGTTGTCTTGTGATTTGTGTTTGTAACCTGGTTTTAACAGCATAAACATGAAGACATGCACTAAATAAATGGAAATGGCTCATGTCCTCTACAATGGCTGTTTGCAGTTTAAGTCATACGTGAAACCTACAAATCAATTTTTGAGATTATTTAATGGATTTAATGGTCCTGTTTTCAGTATATTGAGGACAATGAACTAAAATCAGAGCTGCTCTTATTACAGCAGTGAAACAATAACATGATATTGTCCAGATGATGTATTTTGAAGCGGTTGTCAAGGTAACAACCATATCTCAGCTAATGCATAACATTCAGAATAGGGATCATGCCAAGTGTGAGTGACAAGGTTAGATGGTCAAGATCAAATTGAGTTTGGCAAAGGAAAATTTCACCAAAACTACAGTAAACAGACACTCACTTATCCTTGACTGTCAAAATATGGATGTGTTCGTCCAACATGTCCCTGCCGTCATGTGTCTGTCTCTTCTTCATCCTCCTACAGTGGATGAGCTCACCGCTGTTCCTGACTGACTCATCTTGGTCGGGTCCAGACAAAGATGATGTGACTCTGGTGGCTTTCCACCCTGCATATAAAGTACAGAGAATTGTTCCATCTTTGTGGCAGGCAGCACAGGCTCGCTGAACACACCGGCATACATGTGATGCCTAAGTACAAACATATGGACGGCATGGAACTGAGAACACTGAAAGGTCATAACAAATCAATTATGGTTCATGTGTGTAGTGTCTGAAAAAGTAACACATAACAGGCTGCAAAGTCGAACAGGTTACATAGGATGGCAGAGAAATATAAAAAAAAAATCTGTATGCAGATGAACCTACACTTGAATTATCCAGTCTAAATTTTTTATTTTCAAATTAATAACAGAAATTTAGTCCTATAAAGTCAAACTTATTATAGTTGACACATACCATTTCTGAGACATTTTGCATCACTTTATGGAAAAGACTTCGCTCAAAACCCTGCAGTATACAATGTGATACTTTTCTTCTTCCCCCTAATGGATACCAAGAAGCATGAGACTACACTACAAAAAATGTGACATTTCACACGGTAATAAATGTTAAATATGCCAACAACAACAACAACAACAAAAAAGTTAACATTTTTCCACATTTTGTTAAAGGGCAAAATAAAGACTTCAGATTTAAAAAATGCCTTTTTCCCCCATTTATTATTAGGTTTGGTTTAAAGGGTTAGATTTTAATAAAATCAAAAGCATAATTTCTGTAAACTTTTATGTTCACATATAAATGTTCATCACAGTACTGGTGCTCCCAGTAGAGCGACACTAAAAGTAGCATCCCAGATGTGAGTCTCCACCATGGCAACTTGCCTTAACCAGGCCTCAATTAGCTGAGTGGGAGGACACATGGGAAGGCCTTACCCATCTTGAGACATGGCTCCTGAGACCAGAGCAAGGGGGAGAAAGTACATAGGACTGATTCTGTGCAGTTAAGCCCTTTATGGTTGGTGTGAGGTGTAACAAATATCCACAGTGCTTTTTCCCAGAGAGGACACAAGGAGACAAATATTATGAAGGGTAGAATTAGATCCAGCAAGCAACTTTCGTCTTGTTGCAGCTCCCAAGGGTCTTTGGCTATGAAAGCCTGTGTGGAGGGGATAGTGGATACTTAATACAGTCTATGTTGTGTGAGTTCATTATTATATTATTTAGTTTTTAAACAATATCGAATGTTGTAAGAGATGTTTTTTCTCTCTAATGGATAGCATCTTTTACTCACAAATAATCACTTCAGAGTTAATATCATTAACTCGTTAGCTTGTAGTTATTTAAAACCAGAAGCAATATAAGTGCTCGGGTTTATCTCTGCCTTAATCTGGACCAACACCTAATACATGACACTTTACCTTGCACTAGATTCACAAGCTTGTTACTAATGATTTATGTCTTCTTTTGGGCACTGTACAACAAAAGTACATTATTTTGTAAAACTTCTTTTATGCACACATTCTCTCTCACACACACACACACACACACACAGTCATGCAGTTCTGACACAGGTGAAACAAAACATAAAATCACAAGCTGACGGAGATGAAGCACAAGCCTGGTCTCACTCCCAGACCAAGTAGTTCCTTTCAAAAGCCAAAAGTAACTTTGCAGAAAGAAAAAATGGTCACGCCCAGAACTTGTGAACATCTGTGTCCACAAGCAACAGAAGCTCTGTCACATGTGGATTCATTTTCTTATATTCAGAGATTGCCCACAATAATAAGGCTAAATTCATATGAATATAAAATATAGGGACATCTAAGAGGAGCTGTATGTCCAACTTTCATTTAGAAAAAAAGAGCTAAGGTTTCAAATCACAATATTACAATGTAACAACATGATCAGTAATTTAACCCCCCCCCCCAAACTTCACTTCCAAGGCATAAAGGGACTTATAGTGTGGATGTACAGTATCTTGCTTGGGGTTTAACTTCAAAGCAAGCTTGTTGTTTTCTTAATCTAATAATAAGCTCATATAAAAAAGTAAATCAACATCAAACACTGTAGAGAGTAGTGATCTTAACAACTGAATGAGTGGATAAACTGAGACTCAGACTGAGTCTATAGTCTAAAATCACGAGTGACTCCTATGCTCCAATTCAAAAGTGAGAAATGTATGATGAATAGAAATCAAGTAGTATATAGATTTTTTTCAAATAGTTAAACTGCAATGAGCCAAAAGTGTCATGGACTAGTTAAAGCTTTGCTTTACATAACAGGTAGGCTAATAGAGGACAATAACATTTCTGTCTATCCCCACCACTCAGTCCCCCCTCTAATTAAAACCTGTTGGTGCATCGTTTTGGTTGCTAAATGTATAATTCACCACCAAAATGACCAAAAACATAAATTTATATAGTTTCATACAAGGCTATTTTTCTTATTTTGGCCTCCCTCTTTCTTTGTCTTGTTCTTTTTTCCCCCACATTCATTTATCTTTTTTCCTCACATTCACTTTTGGAAGTGCCGTGCAGCTGTGGCAATACCCTGAATAAGATGACGTTTTATGGCCTGTGAGTCATCAAGACTTTTAAAAGCTGCCAGGAGGAAACTAGAGCTTGTTGAATGACTGTACCCTTCATTCCCCCCATGAAGCTCGACATGAGGCTGCAATCATCCAGCTGAACAACAGGAGCAAAATGAGGAGTATTGAACTCTGAGATAACACACAGAGCAACTCATTTTTATGTTTTTATCCTTTGACTTTCAAGTGTAATTACCTTGTTGTGATACATAATGCAGCTCTTGACAAGGTGACGACTTTAATCAAGCATCAAAGGCAATGGCAGTATATAGTGGCAAGACTCATTCAGACTCACAAAGAGAAGGCTTTGCTCGGATGCTTCACATGATGACTGTCCTGCCTTGGAGTCAAGAGTATCGAAATATGTGCTGCTGACCATGTAACAACTGGATATATACTCATAGTGTTTGTTTAAATTCCTAACCTGAAGATTTAAATCTAATTTAATTGCACTTACATATGGCTCTATGGAAGTTGGACCATCGTTTTCTTCACCATGACAGCCACATGTATATTCCTCAGATTAAATGCTCCTTGACACTGATTCAGAAGAAGAAAGCTGTGTGAACTGTCCACTTGTTCAGTGTATGCTAGCTAGCACTGATGTTGGCAGCTCCACACTGTAATCCTCCTAGCTGTTGATAATGCCTGTCAAGGAAACAATACTCCTCTGTTTTATACCTTCAGGAAGATTTCCGTTTGCATTGTTGATAGTACTCATAGATGGGTATTTTATTGACTGGATGTGCAGTCTTCCAAAAATATGAAAATGCTCCTTGGAGATGACTGATTTGCTGAAAGTTAGCTTGAGCTGGGTGGGCCCAACAGAAACTGATTTTAAAACAAAAAAGGACAACAAACAGGATACAGAATCTTCTTTATTTAATTCTTCATTTCTTTCCACTACAAAGCAGATTTTTGTCCACTATGACTTCTGCCTTGTCCACAGCTTGTCCACTGACAACAGGCCAAACACAACAAAGAGATGCCCATATCTCAGATTGTTCCACACGTCTAATACTGTGCTGAGTGGCAACAAAGGGCTTTACCATGTAGATGTACACACTTAGGTCCATATATATTTGGACGCTGACACAAGTTGTTATTTTAGCTGTTTTCCGAAACATATTCAAGATAAAGTTGTCTAATCAATATGGGCTTAATGTGCAGACAGACTCTCAGCTTTACTTTGAGGGTATTCCCATCCAAATTAGAGGAAAGGTTTAGGAATTACAGCTTTGTAAAATGTAGCTGTCTTTTTTCAAAGGACCAAAAGTAATTGGCTATTTAACTCTTCAGGTATTTTATGGACTTCGTTGGCTATTTTTTCATTAGTCCAATATTGATCAGGCAGGTAAAAGGTCTGGAGTTGATTCCAAGTGTGACGTTTGCATTTGGAAGCTGTTGCTGTGAACATACAACATCTAGTCAAAGGAGCTCTCAATGGATGTGAAACAGAAAACCCTTAAGGCTGTGAAAAAAAGAAAAAATCCATCAGAGAGATAGAAATGTTAGGAGTGACTAAATGAACAATTTGGTACTTTCTAAGAGAAACACAAGATACTGATAAGCTTAGGTAAGAAATTACAGGTATCATATGTAAGGGAACCATAATAAAAAACAGCTCAATTCAGACATGTGAGCTACAACAATCAGTTCACTGTAGCTAAAAAAAAAACAGCTCTTTACCAAAAGTTGTTCCATTTTGACATATGTAATTACATTTATGAGTGACAATAATTCAATTTTAGCATAATTAAGATTATTGTGTAATTATTGCTGCAGTCAGTGTATACAGCTTAACAGAAAAATGAGGGTTGCACATGGATTTGTATCATAAAGTTTTATGTCCTGACACCAGAGTGATCTTAATTGCAACCAAAAAGACCAAACTTGTGCTTTTCATCATCTTACACATGGTGCGACACATAACTGAACATCTGGAGCATATTTACATTCAAGTATCAACATAGACAATCAAAACCTGGTCCAATGAAGCTGCAGATGATCTGAGAGTGTAATTTGAGGCCACAGACTGGAATGTCCTCTGTGAACCACATGCAGATGACTGAGTGTATGACAGATTATATCAACCTCTGTGTGGACCTTTCTTTTACAGTCAATGGTGTGGACAGCTTCGTCCCAAAAAACACAGTGATGTGCTTCCCCAATAATAAGCCCTGGATCACCTGAAAATGCTGCCAAACATAAAAAAGAAACCCTTAAGGGAAGGAGACAGGGAGTTATTGAAGACAACACAAAAGCAACTCGAAATAAAGATTAAGTGCAAGAAAGGAAGCTACAGGAGCAAGTTAGACAGTCAACTCCAGCAGAACAATGTGAAGGATGTGTGGTCAGGCATTTAAAAAGATCACTTGCTTCAAGTTAAAGGGGGATCAGACTGATGGAAGTCTGAACTGAGCTACAAAGCTGAACATGTTCTTCAATAGGTTCAGTTCATAACAAAGTTCAGCATCATCCCTCCTTGCTTTCAGCCCAACAGACGACACACCCTCCATGAGCCACAGCTTTCCTGTCGTACCTCCACCCTGTCACCCTGCAGCTCCGTCATGGATCTTAACACAAGCCATCTTCCTCCACATCAGAACACACTGAGACCTCCTCTGCCTCCACCTTTAGCCTGTCTGTCTCCTGCAGTCAAGTGAAGAAACAACTGAAGAAACTGAACCGGAACAAGGCTGCAGGTCCAGATGGTGTCAGCCCCAGGGTTCTGAAAACCTGCGGATCTAAACCTTATTGCAAAATTTAAACCTTATTGCAAAATGCCCCCACAAGTCCCCCTCACTGTCGGGGTCAATGGTTCAGCTTTTTCCTGTATTTTGTCACCATCTATTTTTCCATCACCTCTATCACTGTATAAAACAGTGAAAGAGGTGTTAATAGGATATTTAACCACCTACGACTGAATCATTTTGGATGCTAAAACCAAAGAGCATTTTAGAGTTGTATTTTTTTTACAGGCACTGGGTTTGATTGGGAAACTTTTGGTCCCCAGTTATAAATGTTTCAGTCGTTTGGTGTCTGACTTTTATTAGGTCGCGCTGTCACTTTGTCCCTGTGGTTATGGGAAATTGGTTCCTGCTACCAATTACCCAGTTGTGTTCTAGGAGGAGCTACAAATACAAAGACAACAAAACACTGTTGCCTTCAGTGTGCAGTAGCAGAGCTGGTTATTTCAAACCAGACTGATATTTTAATCAGAAATTGTCCAATTGTGATAATTAAGCTGTAAAAGCAGACATTAAATGTCCCATTGGCTCTGAGATTTTGCTGTTAACAGAATGTGATACTGGAGTGTTTTGAAAGCACACTGAAAACAGGGGAATTAGAAAATGGGACATCTAGAGGATGTTTACTGTCAGACAGTTTAAACCATCTCCCATATGAACAACAGACAGGAATAATGTGAGTGGGTCGAGACGGCTAAAACAAGGCTTGTTTGAGTGCATTGAATGATCACTCACACTGTGAAATGGCTTTAAAGAGTCTGTGTTCTCAGTAAAACACCTGGGCCTGCTTAGCAACAAGTGTGTACATGCCGGCGTGTCATGGCATAGACACAGATAAACACGCACACAAAAACATTCAGAGGGGATAAAAAGCTAATTCCCATGTCTGATTGTGTTGCTTTGGGGAAAGTTTATACCCACCATCACTTTGAAGACAATGAAAACAAAGGTGCCACTCTCACATGTGAACATAATCTGTAGAATTTGCTGAATAAGCCAATATTTACAGTATACTACTTCCAGCTCCAGATGTCGTTCTATTATTTAGGTATTTTCAAAGGAAGAAGGTTGGTAGTATGAGGCAAACTGAAGTCATTTATAGCCTGTGCAATCATCAGGTATGTTGTTTTGATTAAATCTTATCTTGTACAGTGCCTTAGTACTCAAAGTAGTTTTTCATCTTAACTCAGGCTATGACTTGGGCTTTGAATGTATTTGAGTTTGTTTAGCACGGATTGTTTGTTTTTTTGTCATCAAGTTACACAAAACAGAAAGTCTAGCTTTTTTTCTTCTTCACACAGATTGTGCAGGACTACATGACTGCAGCTTTTAGTGAGAGATTGTGAGGTTGTGGTCCAGTCGACTGCCAACATGCCTCACAAGTAACACACAGCCTTGAAATTCCTCCACTTTTGAAGCACAGAAGCCTTGAATGTAGTTTAATGTAACAATGTCAGGATTCCTGCCTGATTCCCCACACAGGCTTACTCCCTAAACTGAAGTATTTTCTACATGTTGGATGATTGAAAACAACATAATACTTGTGAATGATGGTCAGACCAGGTTAAACAGTGAAATCCTCAGTTATTTCCTATAGTTTAAATTGGTGTCAAATTCTTTGCACTTCTCTTGTGCATAGTTTGTCAATTTGTTGACTTTGAACTAACAAAGAAATGCAATCTTGACGCATCTTCCTACATTCAGCATACATCAGGAACAATTCTTATGTTGTGTATTAACTGATAGCAGAATGGCATTCAGCATCTTATCTTGTCCATGTGCAAAAAATGCTGGATTAATTGCGTTGCTGGTCACACACATGGGCGTGCCTTGTGTCTTGACACATTTGATAACATGCGTCACATTTATCAGTTTATGCTAACAGGCGTGAAAGTCAGATATGCAAAAGAAGTCAAATAGCCAGCAGGAAGGGGTTATCTGTCTTCTTAAATATCACTGAACGGAGTGATATTATCTATGCTTTTGACATCATGCTCATTTGCAAACGTCACATGTGCTTCAGGGAAACTTCAACTGACTGACCTCCAGTGGAGCATGTTCACTTATGGCGTACAAGACTAATTATCTCATTTGCCTAAGTATACAAAAGCAAAGAATAAAACACAATGTAAGAACAAGAGAGTACAATAAAAAAAAAGAGAAAACTAAGAAACATTATGAGTTAAAATTATAGATATGACACTGATCAGCTTAAAGTGGAAAAGTATGTGTTTGGAAAGTGTTGTAGTTTAATGGAGGTACAATCAGAAAACCTGAGTTAATCTTCTTTCCAAACCAACTGTTTACAATTCCTATTTTGTGAATGGAGCTTCAATTTGCTTTCAGTGGACGTTTGGTTAGGTTTAGGCATTAAATACTAGGTGAGGAAAGCATTACGTGTTGCTCTGCCACATGCTGATCTCTTCTTTCTGGCTTTTGGCTGATGACTGAAACTCTTTCTGCAAAGGACAGAACTTGTTCTGACAAAAAGAACAAACAAATTCTGCAGAAATGCATTACTTTAAAAGCTAAATCAGGAAAACTGCTTTAAATTTGGGCAGGCTGATAAAGGGTTAAGGTCAGTACATCTCTTTGCTTTGAGCAATCTGTCAATTATCATGGCTGATCATGACTGATGTCTATTTGCCTACAAATCCCAAACATTTGCACAAAGACTCACAGTCAGTCCTCTTTTAGTTTTTATGATCCACATTTGTGGAGCAGTCTGCCAGAGGAGGGGCTTTTGTGTGCTTTATATGAGTAAGTGTGAGAGAGATAGCGACTAGGATGCTTGGTTTTGATTTGGTTGGGTTGTATGCTTGGGTATGTGAAGGCTCATTTTCATATTTTTGTTGTTGAAATTGGTTTGGTTTGCATTTAGCTGTTGTTTAAAAGACTTTATGCTGCTGTTTTGTATGAAAAGTGCTATACAAATCAAATTTGATTTGATAAATATAAACGCCATAGCCAACGTCACACAGTTTGCCATCAACTGAGCAATAAACAGGACATCAGAAGGTCTACCGATGTTACAAAATCAGGAATAGATTCAACAACCTGAAGAATATCGTTTCTCAGATATGTTTCAGATTATCCTGACTCGCAGTTTTTGATCGATTGAAAAGCTGAGATTTTTGTGATTTGATTGATGCAAAGCATTTTATGATACAGTGACTAAAAGCAGGCA
The DNA here is from genome assembly GCA_028567055.1 of Leptatherina wallacei. Lineage (NCBI taxonomy): Eukaryota > Metazoa > Chordata > Actinopteri > Atheriniformes > Atherinidae > Leptatherina > Leptatherina wallacei. Next base: position 25,783,963 of record JAOXYM010000001.1, read on the forward strand.
TATGCCAAGAACAGTGAAAACTAAAATTTATTTAAAGATAAAATGTTTCTTCAATATAGTTCCACAGATTGTTTTTAATTCAAAATTAGCCAGCAGGTTTGTACTTGTTCATGTATCCTATCTGGGACATAAACAATCTTGATAAGGTGATTTTGTTGGTGCACAAATACAAACTTCCATTTTCTTGTGGAGGTTAGTCGCTTGTGTGGTCACAGAAACTGTCATGAAGACACTGATCAGACAGCTATAAAAGGGTGTCGCACTACCTCAGTATGTGGCCTGAATCTGTCCTGAGTGTGCTCACAACTGTACTTAGTACTGTCCATTTGTGATCAAATCACCCAGGAAGCATTTTAGTACCAAATGTAAGTAAGATGATAGTATAAACAACAATTTACAGAGTTTTTTTTTTTTTTTTTTAAATATCAACTTTATATAAGATGCACAATGTCTGATTTGCTGATAGAATTGCATTATAGGTAATGTAACACCAGGTTTCAACAGAGTAGAAAAAATTGAGTGGAATAGAAATGATGATGTCCCTGTTTTTCCTGGGCTGAATGCCAATGACCTGATTATTCAGGATCTGACAAAAAGAAACCAGGTTTGGTTGAAAGAAGCTTTCAATTCCCTTCCAGTTTTTTCTAAAACGCAAAAGTAATTGCACATCGTACACTCCCCAGACCATCATTTTCTCTCTGTGAGGCTGTGATTTAAGCCTAGTTCAACATTTTGCAGTGTGAAACTGTTTCCACTGAACAATAGGGATGTGAATAAACTCTGCACTGTGCTGGTTCCTGGTGTCGTGGGAGTTGCCAACCTCAGGTGTGGAACGTCACTCCCAGGGGGTTTGGTGTGCATTAGCAGTTTCCCATGCAGCAGATGGCAAACCACAGACAATGAGTGGATGAGACAGGCAAGCCAGGTAAAGACGAGGGAGGGGCAGAAATGGGTTAATCTCCTATTGGTTGTCTGCTGGGGGAGCGACTTGAAGCCTACTGATACTTGCATTGATGGGCCAGGTGAAGGACTATTGCACTTATCAAACAATATGCAGTCATCCAAGGAGTTACATTCAAAATTATCTTTTTATGCAAGATTTATTGCATGGTAGAAATTTGTATTATGAACAAAGGAAAAAAATTAATTTTGCATCATTTCTGATTATACAAGTGTATAATGTAAAGATACAGCATCTTCTGTCCATTGTTGACCGCCAGTAACCTGTATGAGCTTTCATTCAGGCAGTAGCTTAGCAATCTAACTAAATAGGCTTACATGTCAGAGTCATCTACTTTGCCAACCTCACTTCTGTGCTTTCTCACAGTTATGCAAACACTTAAGTTGCTTTGATTGGCTGTCATGCATCTTGGTCATGTTTGCTTGACTGTCAGACACCTAATTCATTCCTCTAAATGTCCTTACCAACGAGCAGAGCTAATCAGCATGTGTTTATTAAGTTTCAGCTGTTCCACTGTATTTATTCCTTGGCCTTTAGCCTACAGGAAAAAGGAAAGTTAGCCAATGTCGTAAATGACAATAAATAAGCCCTTTAACTCATCAGGATAAGCGTCTTTCCTCTTAAGGATTACTTGTAAACTGACCCACATTGAGCTTGTCACTTCTTTTTCTTTCTTTCCTCTAAGCAAGTACAAAGAGAAAGAAAATCAGCATTTTAGTATACAATAAGTACTTTATGTCATCAGTGAAATATGGTGGTGGTAGCAACATTGTTAATTCTGAATCATAACAGGGGATTCTGGAGAAAAATATCTGGACATCTTTCCAGAAAGTGAAATTTAGCAGAAAGTGGGTCAGTCGTCAGACAACAAGCTCAAGCAGATAAGTTGTTCAAACTATAGAATGATTCAAGAAGAATAAATGTTCAGAAATGGCCAAGTGAAAGTCCTGACCTTAATCCAGTTTTAAAAGTTGCTGAAGGACCTGAAGAAAACAGTTCACATGAAAAATCTCATCATACCAGAGTTTAAGCTGCTCAGCAGAGGAAGGGACTAAAATACCTCCAAGCTGATGTGCAAGACTGATCAGGAGTTATCAGAAAGATTTAAATGCTACAATTGTTCCACAAAGAGGTCACACTAGATACTAAAAGCAAAGGTTCTTACAGTTTAGCCACTTACAGATGCATAACTCAATAAAGTCTCAATAAATTATATTTTTGTCTCATTTGTTGGACTTTTTTAAAATTCTGGACTATGAAATCAGAGGACGTTTTATGTCATAATTTTGATGAAATGTAGAAAAATTCAGGCAGTTTACCAACTCTCAAGCACCACCCTTGACTTAAAAGTGGAATTAATATACTTAATTATTAAATTCCCAAAAATTATAGGGTGGTAATATCGAACAGTTTACCCAACAATCTACTTAGTGATAATTTGTAGAGTAGCAGGAAACTGTATTAACTGTGACGTCTTACATTTGGTGATCTTTCAGAGAAATTGTAAATAAATCGTTTACAAAAAATAAGCGTTCTCACACCATTTCTGTAATATTTCAATACGTTTTAAACGAGTCTCTCTGATCTCTAAAGGACAGTGTGACAAATCATCACGCAGAAAAGATTTTAATGATAGCTATAATCTTACGCAATAATCAAGAGCAAAGGCTTACATTTTGCTTTTATAAATGCTAACAAGCCTTTTTTTCTTTCGTACAAGTTTTTCAGCGGACTGCCTGATATTTTTTGCCAGTTTTTTAATATAAGCCCTCTTTCCTATTTTTCTTTTTTAAGCTCATGGCCATCCTGATTAATCTGAGGGCTTGTTGGATAACATCCTATTCCAGCAGAAACTGAATCTTCAGAAGGCTGGTCTCAGTGGACGTTGCCCAACATTAAATGAGCTCTTTTTGTCATCAATTCAGATATTCAAATAAAAAACATATGGTAAGCTCCAATAACCCAATCCTCACTGTCAAATGCTGTGATGTTTGTCAGCCTGGCAAATAAGTCCTCCTTCATAAAAAAAAAAGTTCTAGTTTTTTTCCAGAACTCTGCCCCCTCTGGCAACAAGTGGAAGTGAAGCCAATGCTGTGCACGCGCATGGAACACTTGGACTGCGTTGGTCTGCACTGCACTCAGTTCGAGCCCGGAGTTAGATGCACAAACTATAAAATCAATTAAGCTAGATTAGATTATTTCACTGATAATTGTTTTATATTTTCAATATCAAGACGACATCTTCATCGTCCAAGGCAACACAGTGGTTTGTGTTGAGAATATTAGTTTATTGTTAGCGCATCTAG
>JAOXYM010000001.1:25808278-25824696 GCA_028567055.1 Leptatherina wallacei
AGTTTTTATGAGTAAATAACCCACTAACATGGTTAAAAGCTCATAAAAGTCCATTTTTCATGATATAGCTCCTTTAAGCTAGGGTGCTTAAAGTTTTTTAGCCGTATCTGGCCTAGAAATCCATTTTTCCCCTCCCTTCAGTCCAACCTTTGTTGTGGTAATGCAATATTTGTTATTGTTTTTATTCCTTGTTATCCTTGTTGACCCCATGCCAAGGATGGAGTTCCAAGGAAGCTGAAATTCTGGGTAATCTGGACCAAGTTTAGACTGTGTAGATTATGTAACATCAGATTAATATATGTGGAGAACATACAGTGCCAAAGGGAAACCTCTAATATCTTAACTCCCATTTTCACTCTGAGGATGTAACTTAAAGTGAAAAAATGAAGCTTTGAAAAGCTGCGTTGCTGAGGGAAAAGCTATAGAAATTGCTCTTTTTTTTTTTCTTGTACCTTGCTGGTCCGCAGGAGTAAAAGGTGTATAAAACCACTGTAAACCAACCTGTAAATAAGGTTTTATATCTCTGAATTGCTTCTTTGTTTTGTGACTGGCTGCATTTCCATTTTTTAAACACCACCTCTCACTCCTCTCTGGCTGACTTGTCAAGGAGGAACAAGTTAAAAAGCAGTGTTTGCAAACAGGAAGCCAAAATAATAACTTAGTCTGCTTTTATATGTTGAGATTGTGTTGATTTGCAAGGCATAATTGTTCAAAGATGGACCTGTTGTTAAGTAAATGTTTGCCATCATCTTTTATATAAAGTATGTTATATAAGGAGCTTCCACACATTAGAAGCCTGACAGGTTAAAAATATGTTAATGCAGCTAACTACAAGACGGACAGGATACTTTAGAAAAGAGGGATCTTATGCTGTTATGTAAATTTGGGATTACTTGGATATCGTGATCGGCATTGTACAGTGATCTCTTCTTGGGTTTCTCCTAACAGGTTGCTAGTGGGTGCTAATTGATCGTTAGAAGCTACATAGATGTCTTTATGTTCTAGTATTAAACATTCATCCTCTGTTGCATCAAGGTAAATTGAGACTACTTATCATTAAATTAATTCACTGCCCTCCATACTGTTTCTGTGTTTGAGTTTGGAATTTAAAAAGAGACTCATCTCTCATATTGCAGAGTTGCAGAGAGATGTTTAAATTTCACTTTGTTCCATCTCAGTGGAGTTATCGCCTTGGTTGCCTGTGGTATTTGAACATGCCAGTATGTTATGAGATGATGATTTTTAAAAAAGTCTGGAAGATTCTTCTCACACCTCACCATTTATATAATGTATAATTTCACCCGTTACAGTGGGGGTGTACAAGTTTGATTGACATCCTTATTCATTTGAACGAGAATATACAGATGATTTCCAAGAAAAAAAGGAAGAATAGACTCGGACAGAGATTAGCAACAAGCAGCAAATAAAATGACCTCCTCTCTGTCTGCACAGGTTCTCTGCTCTTGCAACAGCATTTTATGGTGTCAGATTTCTTTTCCTGTTTAACTACCAGTAGGCATCTCGGGATAACTGTTGCGCAACTCCTTGTCCCCTAAAGGTAAAAAGTACAAACCAACCCCTAATGAACCTCTATTTGTTTTTTGTTTTGTTTTTTAGAAAGTTTTTTCTCTGTATGTAAAGTTATTCAACCTCTTTCAGGGCAACTCCCTCTGCTCTCACTTGCATTTACATTTCCTGTACCAACTCATCTTCCACTTCTCTGGACATGATTGCTCAGGTTTATTGGACTGGAGTGACATTTAATGGTTGCCAGTCATGATTTTTCTCTCAGCATGATTTCTGTGACAAAATGTATTTATATTTGCCTGTAAGTAATCATTTATTTTGAATACATGGAAAAATGAGGCTTAGGCTGAAAAAATTCAGAACATCTTTCCAAATGTACAGTATATCCCATAAAAGTGTGAGACTTTTAAGTGTTTTTTCATCCTAATTGATGACTAGAAAGAGACCAGTGACAATGCATTTTGTTATATCTTAGTTGGACACAGTTTAGACCCAGGTTGAACAGAAAAGCTCTCTTTTCCTGGACCTCTCCCCCATGTTGACCTTCAAAGCACAGATTAACCTATAATGGGATTAGTGCAGAGTGAGAGATGGCTTTCACTGCTCCATAATGCCCCTTCTGTTTGCTGTAGGGATGTAAGCAATAATCGATCATCTGAGGAAAAATAGCTGCAGGCTTTAAAGCACGAGTGATGTATTGATGGTAGTTTGGAGATATCGGATTTGAAAAAGAAAAAAAAAGTTCACATCAGTCATCCAGCTGTAAAGATGTTGCAGATTTATGAACATGTTCTTATGTTGAACAGGTAGTAGAGGTGGTTTGAAGTTGTGAAATCAGTCTTTTCTCTGTCACATCTTGGTGCCTGTGTTTGACCTCCTACATAAATATGTATAAATATGAAATGCTTCACTTACAGACATTCCATTTCTGTAAATGTTAAGTGAACTGGCAACTATGTCGGAGGGGGAGGAATGTGTTGTGGAATGTAAATAGATACATAATTCATACACTTCATAAAGACCTCCTTTCTGACATGATGCAACCTGGAGTATTGAGGCCAATGTTATGAAAATGCACCTTTTCTTTAAAGAATTGCATTATCTGACAAAGTACCACTTACCCCAATAAATTGAGCTTTTTTCTCTGTGTTTTCAGGCAAATGCATCAAGTACCAGAAAAAGCCAGCTCCTTTGTCTGCCCCAGACACCAGCTTATATAAGCAGTCCTCCAACAACCGGAGGAACGGCAGTATGCCCACCATGACCCAGAAACCCCTGAAGGACCGCATCATTCACCTGCTGGCCCTCAAACCATACAGAAAACCCGAGCTTCTGCTGTGGCTGGAACGAGATAAAGCTGGACCAAAGGACAAGGCCGAGCTGGGTGCCATACTTGAAGAGGTATTTAAAACACATCCTTAATATTCACACAGACACTCAACATGCAAACATGTACTCCCATATCTTACACAAACGCTTCACACTGATTTTCAGATACATTTATGCAGTAAACATAGCGACAAAGCAAATGCGATGCAACACTCCTCTGTGTGTATGTTAATACATTTGTCCTATATATTTGCAAACTTCCCACATTGTAACACACACTCATTTGCATCCATACAAACATGTTTCTAATGGCTCTTGTGTGATTTTTGTGTTTTTGGGATAAAAACCCAAATTGAACAATAAAACATATGAACCCAATGTTCCAACCATCAACACATTATAAAATCAGATTGACCTCTTGTTTTAAAAAAACTGCTTTCAACAAACAGCGTTCATTCCTAGCAATTAGCTCAAATGTAAAAATGGCAAACAAAAAAAAAATTAAGTTCATTTTTAAAGTATATGTAACCCATGTTGGTTTTGAAAACTAGAGGCCACTATTTGGCCTAGCAAACATTAAATGTGGTGGTGAAAGAAATGAGGACCAGCTGTGCTTTAACTGAAGCTGTGATCTAATTCAGAGTTTACTTTCTGTGACTTTCCTGTATACATTTTTGAGTCATTCCTAAATGATGCATGTGTGTTTCTACATGCAGCATCAGTGTTTGTCTTTTCCCGGCCCTCTGCGTGTTGACGTGTGTGCATGCATGTGGTTTTTGTGTCAGTGCGTGTGAGTAATTAGGTTGTGGCTGTAATTGTCTCTTCAGAGATTGTGTTTGCTGCTGGGCGGGCTTCTCTGTCAGGAGGCACCAGAAAGATAGATGTCCTCAGAGAAGAGCAATCAGACGGGAGACTGATACACTGTGAGAAAGAGAGCCTGAGACTTGGTTGGCACCACAAGCACAGGGAGAGTTTTGCTTTTTAGAAATGCTGAATACCACTCTTAAATTACAGTTAGTGAGAAGCTTTATTTCTTTTACCCAAATAACACGACTAGAAATTACTAAATATTGTAATAACATAATTTACCCATCATGATGAGACATGTTTCCAAATGATCAAACAGAATAAATCCTGGAATATAACACACACAGATTTAGAATTAACGTGAAAACTAAACCTAGATGTGGAGAAATGTAACAGGGATCTTTCAGTGCAACAAAAAGAAATATAAATGTTCATTTCACTTCTTTTACATGAAACTTGTGTATAAGTTGATAATCATTGATCTGAAAGATCAACTGAGTTTTTTTACAAAATAGTATAAATATCTGGAATTTATTAAGTAAATTAAGATAAACCAATTAGTTGATCTTAATAAACAGTGACTTTATTAACTCTCAAATATGTGAATATTTTCATTTATCGAGTGGCAGTGTTGTAAATTGACCTTCCTGTTGTCAGGTTCAAATCTCAATTATTTTGGCTCTGTTTCATCTCTTGTCCACCACAGCAGGCAGCTACCCTTACTGTTCCACTCTGAACAGCAGGGCTGATTAACCTCAAAGTGGTGAACATGGTAGAGCCTTGAGTGGCTGAGGAACCGATTGTTTCTCGAAGGAACTATACATCAGAGTAAACTTGCCTTCAACCGTGGTCACTGTGTGCACATCTTCGGAAGTCACAGTATCCTACTTGTCTAGCTAAAATTATGTGTCTTCTGATATTTAAGGTGGCCAGACTGAATCCCAAAGACAGCAGCTACTTGCTGAGGGATGATTTCTTCAAGCATGTGCAGAGGGACTGGCCAGGCTACAGCGAGGAGGAAAAGCAGCTGATCAGCAGGCTGCTGGCCAGGTAGGTTAGAGGAGAGGTGCTCATAACAAACTACATTTACTGCTCTTTAAACAGCTGTTTTCCCCGTGACTTGGGGTTCACTTTAGTGTGCCTTTCTTTTATTGGTTGTTAACCACTGGCCACACAGACTGCTAGTGACTTAATTTACAAATTGCTTATTAGACACAGAAACTTTCTTTTTCTCTATTTTTCTTTTCTTTCAGCTGTAGATAAGAACAAGCCCTTTTAGTAACATTCTTGCTTTCATCCACATCCTCTGTGTTTGGTCTGGCATGTCTCTGTAAAAATGCTAATCAGCACTCATGAGCAATGCTTGTCTCTACCTGCTTGTCTAAGAATCTGTGTTTCCCTTTTACTCGAAGCTTTAGAAAGTCTCCAGTAAATCTTCATGACACCTGTTCAGATTTATATGGTGTCCATTCTTTCTCTGTCTTGAACAGAAAATTGCAACCATCGATCAGCAACCAATCAAGAAATCTTCAAGCAAACTTACTGATACAGAAGACCTCAGAGGATCAGAGTGTAGCAAAAACTCCTGCAGTGGTTCGTAATTAACCTTTCATTATAAGTAAAAGTCACTACTGTTGGATCTAAGCTACGGCTTATGACAAAAAAAAAATATTTTCTGCACATAGAAATAATAAAATGGAGTTTTCCATCTGTCTTAGGTAAAGTCAGTTAAAGTAAAGTTGGGTTGTGTTTGACATGAAGCTAAGTTGCAGTTTGTTCTCATGATTTGTAGGAAAAGTGAGCAAAAGTATTTTTAAGATAAATTTCTGTTTCTGACTGCTTTCATTTCCAGAAACGCCTCGTGCCTTTTGACTCACTGGAAAGTCTGACAGTAAAGAGACAAAAACTTACAGATCAGAGGTTGCAACACCAGTCTTCTGTAAATGGACTCTTCATCAACAAAGAAGCACACAATAATGCAACTCCGACCCTTAACCCCAGTTTTCACTCAAAGACTGAGTCTCAAAAGAAGAGTAACCATACTGATAACCAAAACGGCCTATGTGGAGGCCACCACAGCTTTTCTCTGATGCACAAACTCTACAGCAACCCTGAGGGACCTGTTTCAGAGACCAGGGAGCAAGATCCCAGAATAAACGGCCTCCTGCCATCCCAGCATGACTGCCCTCAGCAGCAGCTCGCCAACAACCAGTACAGAAAGAAGAAATCTAAAAAGCACAAAGACAAAGATCGGGAGAGGTTGAAAGACGACTCGGGTGGTGAATGGTTAAAGTTGAGCCCTGATCTCAAGCAGAATCCAAACAAACTTGACAGTAAGCCCCCTTTTTGCATTGTTTTCTCCTTTTACTCATGTATTATTTCTCTGGATGTTTGGTTTTTCTATGTGGCAGTTTTTGTTTTAATTCACACTACACTACATGTAGCATTCATGTCCATATGTCATGTGAACCTGCTTACAACTGTTTAACCACACCTATTAGATGACCAGTGAGTGTGTGAGGTCACTCTGGCTGTTTACCTGACACCCCACTGCTGCTTTTGTATGGCATTATCTCATAAGCATGGCTGTGTTTGCTCTCTTAAGCTCACCCTCTTGAGTCCTCTCTTGTCTTATGTGGCTGAGTGACTCAACAACAGCTTGAGCTATGCTCTGGGTCTCTAAGCTGAGAGCTCCCCTGACACCCTCAAGCTCTTAGCCAGTCAGTACAGAGGCGGGCAGGAACACACAGTCACACTATGAGGATTTTAACAAAAAAAACCACTTTGCTTAACAGACAGACAATGGCAGAGGGTCATGTCAGTAACTGTATTGACTCAAGCTAATGTAATATTATCCTTTTTTTTCTTTTTGCTTCAGATCCTGACATCACAAATGCTGTGGTCTCTGAGGAGAAGCCAGATTATGTGCTGTGAGTGTAAACAGGATTTAAAGTGATTGATCTGTGTGGTGTTGCTTTTAGCATTTACTGTTGGTTTTCCTGTTACATGAAGTAAATAAAAAAGAAACTTAATAGTCTCCAGTTGTCTTAGTCGTGGTTGTATGTCCTTGTGCTGCCATCTTGTGTCTAACACTGGTACTACAGAATGAAGTGGCATGAAAGATAAAACTAATAATCTTACTTAAAATGCTTGATATAAAAAAAAGATGTTTGCTTCCTAAGCTATCTGTTGGGTAAGATCCAGATAAGTTTGTTACCATGCCAAAATCTGTTATATCAGACTATTTACATTGTATGTAAGGCCCTGTAACATCATGGCTACATCATCCTTGACGGTGTGTTTTGGTGTTTGTCTCTTTGCAGCACGTACAGTCCCATAACAAACTTGGAGCAACGTCAGAGGTACCAAGAGGATTTCTGTTCAGAGTATGATGAGTACAAAGACCTCCACTCTCGGATCGCCACCATAACTCACATGTTTGTTCAACTTGGCTCTAAGATCAAGAACCTGTCCCCCGGCACACGCGAATATAAGGTAAACATCCAGAGCTGGTCGGAATTAGGAGCTAAGAGATTTTTTTTGTCTGTAGCTAAATTGATGCCCACAGTTTGATTTGTGTTTTGTTCTATTTAGGTAATGGAAGACCAAATACTAGAAAAGTACAACAAATATCGAAAGGTAATGGCATTGAAAAAAACATTTAAATGGTATTTTTGGTTTTTCCCTCCTGTAATTCCTTTGTATCAATTCATCAAAATCAGCCAAAAATGTCTTCCTTTGGTACCTTCAATTTTTGGAGTAACACCATCACAAAATATTGATCCATTGTTTTGATGCCAACTGAAGGATACAAATGTGCCACAAAGTAGTTGAATGACAACATGAAATTCAGTGAACAAGGGATTATTGTACCAGTTAGCAGAAGTCTGAGATGAATTCCCATATCCTTCATGTTGGCGGCTACTAGTAAAAAATACTGTCATTCTTTGTATGAGAAGGTTTTCTACGAGTTTCCTCCGACAGTCCAAAGACTTGTGTGGTTAAGTGGTGATTAGGTAAACGTATACGCCTGCATGGTTGAGACTTTCTGTTATGAACTGTACCTCACCTTTTTTCTCATGGCAGTGACCATGTTACAGGCAAGGCAAGTTTATTTGTATAGCACATTTTTAGGTTCAAGACCATTCAAAGTGCTTTACATAAAACATTAAAAGCATTACAGATAAAAAGCAGCTAGAATTACGATAAAATAATTTAAACACACAAAAAACAATCATTCAAAATATTGAAAGCAAGAAAAGTTCAAAGTTACCGTGCAGGTTTCATGCATATAGAATACAGCATGGTTTCTACTCTTATTGATGTAGAGGTCGTGGCTTCCATAGATCACGTTTCACGTTGCACTAGATAAACATCTCCACAAGATGGTGAAATGTTGTGTAACTATTCCAAAGTAATAAGTTGTGTGCTTTAACAGTCAAAACATATTAAAGAAAATCACAATTTACCAGCAGTATAAGTAATCAATTATCTTCCTTTTTTTTTTTTTTCTTCATTTTTGCCTACATGTTACTCAGATGGATGTCCATGCGTTTTGGATGCCTTTACTTAACTGGATGCAGTCCATAAGAATTGAGGGCAATCATTTCATTGACATACTGTCTTCTGTCTCCACAGAAGTTTCCAGGCTACAGGGAAGAGAAGAAACGCTGCGAGTATCTTCATGAGAAACTGTCGTACATCAAACAGCTCATTATAGACTATGATCTCTCTAAGGCTTCCTTATAGCATTTGCTTGCAGATCTTTATAGAAGCATCTAAAGCATTTTTACATGAATGACAGTTTTGAATGAGACTGCAGCCATCATCAGACCGCTTCTGTCAAGACCACAGACGATACTGTGATCACTAATAATATGAGAACAGAAACCAATATTTTCACTGGTTTCTCTGAGTTTATCTGTTTGGGGGAAAGTCAAAAGGAGAACCCAGAAAAAGTCACCTTGGCAAAAAGTAAAATGTTAGAGGAAACCATTTTTGAGAATTTGTCAAAAGTGGCAAAGACTTTAATTTATTCTTTTGTTTTTGACACGTTTGTAAAATCCAATATTCCCTCAGGCTATTCCTCCTTTTTCTACTTTTTAATAATTCAATATGAGTGTAAAAGAGTAGACAGTTTTCTGTTTCATATGATAACAGCATCCTTTGTGACAAATGATTGAAGGTACCCTTTGCAAGAAACTAATATTCTGAGTGACTTATATCTTATTATGCCAAGAGAGTGAGATAAATCCATTTAAGTCTGCAGTGTCCTGCAAGAGTTGCAGAGCCATTTTAAAAGCAGTGTAATTTAATGAGCAAAAATTGGAAATTATTTGGATGATGACGTTAAGAGCTACATGTTCACATAGAACCTGCTGAAGTTAGTTGACATATATGTCGTCTCCTAAATGCACTTGAGTTGTTAATATTATATATTCTAAGTATTTATTAACCACGCTCCCTGTCTTTTGAACAGCTGGTAATGAACCAAAATGCTTAGACATTGTTTATCAGTGACATGCCCGGTTTGAAGTATTTTAACCCAGTGAAAAAAGTCTTCTTCTTTTTTTTTTGCTTAGAACTACTGATGTATTTATTTTTAAGCTCTAACCCCCCCCCCCGTGATATTGGTCTCTTCAGCTTATAGCATCTGGTCCTGTTGAATTAAAGTGTTTCCAGGCAGCCGGGGTAGTGATGTGGGGGTGTGGGTGTGGTTGTGACTAGACGAAAGGTATCATATTATATTATGTATTATGTCTGTTTTGTGAGTTTTTGAGTGAAAGTTGCCCCTACAGGCCTCTCTGTATATGAATGGATTAATGTTGCAGCAAAGGGGTTCAAGCAGAGATTTGCAGCCACTATACCTAAAACTTCAGCTGAGTTTGGAAAAAGTTAATTTTGTGCATTCCTAAAGAAATATAAAGACAGTATGAGACACTACTCTAGTATTGTAAGGGACAAAGCATGGTGATACTGCATTTGTTCATCTTTTACTGCATGTTGGGCTTACTTTAATCCTCATTTGACAGTCGGGGAGGCAGCACTGAACTGAGGACTTTATCATGTACAGTTAATAATCTCAGAATCAGCCCTAGATAGCTGATTTATAGCCTTCACTTTCACAGTAATAATCAGTGCCCATTTCAGTTGTAATTGTTCATTGTGTTTTTTGTTGTTGTTTTTTTTTTTTGGTCACCATGCAATCAACAAAATAGAAGCCTTAAGATTACACTTTTATAAGTTACGATCTTAAACTGCCAATATCAAAAAGGGTCATTATTCATACTCATCTGTTTTCTGCCTTATCTTACTGGTTTTTTATCTAAAACTCTTTCATTTAATGCCACCAGTGGCTTTCTGTGTTTATAATATACTTAAAAATGTTTAGTGCACAGTTCAGTTGGCCGTGATGAGATGACTTTCTCATCAGTTGCATTTATTACCCCTCTGGTACTTTTTAACCATCTTTAAGTAAAATGTTCAGGTGTCTGGAATACCACTGAACTTTATGCTGCTCTTGATGCTCCTGATTGACTCTGAAAACATGGATTAGTTTGTGTCTTCAGTGGTCTCTGGCACAAGTCTAACAGAGTCCAATTTTAAACCTCTTTCTGGTTTTGGGTTGAAATTGTTAAAAGATTTCATAATAAATTTTGTGAAGTGGTTAATTTAGGAATTATCTGTGGATTATTGAACTTGATGGAAACTACAATTATATTTTATTGGAGGTATCATTGGTCATGAAGAAAAAAACTGTTTCTTGTAAAATGATTGAATGGGATTGTATCTTATCAAGTCTTAATTGCATGCCACTTAAACAGTTTTTGTTGGGTTTTTTTGTGTTTCAAAGCATTTATAAGGCAACAGGTTGTACTGCAACCTGATAAAAGGGGAGAGCGTATGGATTATCAACTGCAATTTACACAACTGTACTTTCTCTTGTGCTGTTGTGCAAGGTTCGAAATAATAAAGAAATTTAAATGATCTTTGCTCAGAGGTTCCTTCATTTATTAATTTGATCAAATTTACTTGCAGGTGATTTGCATTTCACTTATGTCAGGATTTCTGCATGTTTACTGCAAAACTGAATACCTACGTTTGTGAAAATATTATTTTTTGTCTCTGCTTTTTTTCACATGCACAGACTTCAGTCAGCATGGTTTACCAGACTTGTCCCCCTCTAAGAAGTTTCACTAAATTCAACAGTAATGAAGCTTCCTTGCACACCACTGTCTGGACTATAGCATATCTTTGCCAACATTTGTTATTAGACATGAAAGACCAGAAACGTTGTGGTTTTAGTTCCTGACTTCCATGTCATGGCAGTTTTAGCATGCATGTGCACAGTTTTTATTTTCATTTATTAATTTGTGGAGTTTTTTTTTTCTTTCGTTGATTTTTTTATTTTATTTTTTGAAGTGATGCCTCTTTATACAGAAATTAAACCAAAACTTGATAGAAGGGGTTTGTGAAGACACAGTTGAACTTGTCTATGGCCATGCAACTTTTATGCACTCTTTATATTTGATATAAAGACATGAGATTTGGTATAAGAATTATGTATAAAAAAAAAAGAATAAAATAATCCTGTGGATGCAGGAATATTTTTTGAAGTTGAATAGTTTATTAAATGTCCCGAAATTTGATAGTTTTTTTTCCCCTTTTCTTCCAGACTTCCCATGAAGTGCAGTTCTTACAAAACATTAATGGGTTTTTGTTTTTTTGTTCTTTTTTGGTTGTTTTGTTGTTGTTGTTTTTATTCACACTTTTAACTGAGGTGCTATAAGACTTGAGTTTTTCTATCAAAGGAAAAAAACATGAAAACGAGGTTTACAGCTCGGTTTAAGCTGTTTGATAATCCAGTGCATACTAATATAACCCCATACGTACCCAGTTCATAACAAACAGCTTTCTCCGTTACATTGCACCTGCGTGGACCTGCTGTTGTCATGGCGACCGTGAAATTCGTCAAACTAAGGTAGAATCATTTTTAAACCGCTGTCTCAAAGTAAGAGTTTTTTATTCATTTATGTATTTATTTTGCTAACATCTGACCCAGTGAACGTCCCCATCCCATGAGTCGAACTTTTGTAGTTAACTATAGGCTACAGCAGTTTAGATGGAAGACGCCTTTCTTGTAAGAGCTAGCTTACTGATGTCAGAGCTAATCTGCTGTTGAGCCTTCGGTGAATGAACTTCTCTTTTCTCTGCTTAACTTTATCTATTCTTTAAGTACAGAAGTGTGGAGAAACTGTGCTGTCATGTCCATCAAAACACGTCAATAAGTCATCTTAGCAGCATCAATACTTTATTTTTATTTAGAGCATGTACTTCTTCTTTACTCGATTAGTCATTACTGTTCGGGCGATATTTGTCCTGTCAGGGCTTGACATGGGAAAAACTCACTGCAGATTATCTTCCAAACAGTAATAGCAAAAGTGTGTTAAATGATGGTTGGAAGTGAAAGTAAGCAGAAGTATTTACTAAACAGAATTTCTTCTGGGGCCGTATTCACAAAGGATCCTGTCACCACTAGGAGGACTCTTAAATAGCACTAAAAGTTTTTAGTTAAGAGCTCCCTCTTAAAACCTATTCACAAAGCTGCTGAGAGCAACTTTTACTAAGGAACTGATTTTGTGAAATACTCTTAGACGAAATATTTAGGAGTCCTAAATTTAGGACCGACACGCCCACTTTTTCTAGGAGTTACACATAAATCAGCCGGTTGGGAGCTACTTTTAGCCCTAAGATTCTTTGTGAATAAGGCCCCTGGTGGGTAATAAATCCATCCTAACCATATGTCCTCATTTTTCACTTGGCATTGTTAACTTTACAGTTCCTCCTTCTCCTCTGGATTTTCATCCTTGCTGTTATCATTTTTTGCCTTGAGCAGTGTAACTATTTCAGATCTGATTTATACCACCACTCCATTTAGCCTAAGTAATTACAAAGGCCTCAGCTTTATAACACATGTAGTTTCTGAATACATCCTTACTTGTTTCCATTCAAAACTCTCAGATCTTCTTTCCACTTCTTTTTCCTTCTTTACTCCATCTGCTCATATGATGAGGTGAACAGCATTTAACCATAAAACCTCCTTTGCCATCTGTGACATAGAGTCTTTATCTCATCAAATTCAAACTCTATTGTTTCAAGTTAACATCTTTTTTGTTTGTTTTTTCCCCCAAAATACACCACAAAAGGTAAACCGGAAATGAAAGCAGTTTACAAAGTAGAGAAATCCAGCGAAACACCAACTTTGGAACTAGCTGCTGGATCACAGGTGATGTGCAGACTTTATAACAGTAATGCCAACGTGATCAACTGAGTTGTTAAAGACCCACTATATAACTTGTGCTATTTTCTCAGTGACGCGCCCCCTATCGACAGTTAATTTGGCATCCACCTGTAGTGTTGAGCTCTCCCCAGACACAGTCTTTTCTCAACTCTTGTCATATCTTGCTCTTCTTTGGCTCTCCTTAGTTTTCTTTCTTCCTCTAATGTCTTCGAACATTTTATTTCCTGAATCTGCCGACGTGCGTTCAAAATGACCAGTTTGTTTACATTTGCGTGAGCAAAGCGAAACTTAGCAGGCGGCGTCCCGGATGGGAAAGTTTTATAGTGCGGTTTTTCAGCCGCGGGGACGGTGTTGGACCGTGACGGCCCTAGAAATGCACATAATAGATGTCACTGTGCCATCAAACAAGTCCGGGAAGAGGAGTTTTAAGGTTGAAAAGTTTATAGTGGGCCTTTAAAGCTATCCTTTACCTGATATATTTTAAACCAGATCACTTCAAAATTTTGGGGGATTTGTCTTTACAACATTTTTTTTGTGTCTTTGGGTCAGCTTCCAGAAAACACCAACTGCCTGGCATGTTCAGAGGATGGCAGGTACCTCGGTCTGGGTCACTCCAAGGGCCTGTCTGTGTGGTGCGCATCTTCTTTGCTCTGTGTTGCAGAGTGGCTGCAAGACAACCTGGAGATTACTTCGATTCAGATGACCCGAATAGCTGAAATGACCTATCTGCTTGGCACTATTGATGATATGGGTGGGTGGTATGCCTCTTAATTATACACTAAACTAATCTTTATTTTTCAATTCGTCCATCTTATCAAACTTGTGTTAACAATCAGTTTTTGACAAGTTCATTTACACAGACTAACATTTAATTGTACATTTTAGATACACGGGATCCTGAAGTAATTAAATAGTACAATACTGAGGCAAAACAGTAATACCGAAGAATCCAAGTAATGAAAAGTTGAGAGTATTAATTAAAATGTAGTGTCATACTTCTCTGATCACACTCCACAGGCGTTGCCAGAGTGTTTGCACTTCACTCTGATAGCGTTCATCCTCTCAGTTTTATCAACATCATGGTGAGTTTATTCACATTTTTTCTCTAATACTATAATTTCTCTTTATGTGCTTGTTTTTTTCTGTTTATGAACAAAAACTAAAGTAGAATAACAAATAATTTCACTCGCAGGATGATATCAACAAAAGAAGCATTTGTTTAACATTTGATTTACATGAAGGGGGTCATTATGGAGCTGCATCCTTCAGCTGTAAGGAAGGACTTTTTCTTCTGTGAATAAAGATAAACTCTGACTTAACATTTAATTGCTGAATTACATTAATCCCATGTTCTGTTAGGCAGTGGAGGTGTTTGCCTTGAGGTCTATCAGTTTCCTTTAGCAGCATGGCTGAAAGAGTTAGAGACGGTGACATCACAGAAGCAGGTAATGAACTGTAATCATCTTGGCTGAGCATTATGCCTCTTGTTGCTAGAGGAAGTGCACTAAGGATGACACAATTTGCAATCCAGTGTAGCTAATGCTGTTTTTGTTATCTTCATGCTGTTAAGCACTCATTCTGTGCATATGTAGCGTGTACATTTTTTGAGCAATTCCGCTCTTTTCGCTCTTGTAAACAGACTCGGGTGAGAAGCATTTTTCTGTTTCTTTCAAGGAACTGCTGCCGATTGCTCTTATTTGTAACTGAATTGCATGTTCAGAAAGCTATTTCAAGAAAAAAGTTCTGGCAGCTTTCTTCTTCTTTTCTTCTTTTTTTTCATTCTCAGGACCCAAACTTAAGTGGAGATCTGGGTGTGAAATGGTCTCCAGTTACAGTGATGATGAAAATCACACCACCCAAAATTCCCACAGGTATTAGAAATGTGTCACAGCTGATCTGTCGTATGATTAAAGAGAATATAAATCCTATGTATGTATGTGTGTGAGTGGATGTAATGGCATATGTGCAGGGGTGTGTATGTGTGTGTGTGTCTCTTGTATCAATGGAATAAAAACCATCATTTCTCTCTATCTTTGTACACATAGGCTGAATGAATTAAAATTGAACATGATTACCAGTTAAGAATACAGTTAAGTCTTGAATGTTCCTGCTGTTTTGCAGGGAAAACACTGGATGGTCCACTTGGGGTCTTGCAGACGAGAGACTTTTTGACACACTGGTTGGCTGTTGATGCATTTAGAAGCAGGAGTGATCAGAAGGAGAAATCCTCTTTCAGTGCAGATTCTGGAGAAACACTTGAAACACTTAAAACCCCAAGGTTTGATCAGGTTTAAGCAAATACTATTTGTAAATGAAAGCTAGGCTGCGTTGGAAGCTCCGTTATTGATTCAACACAAGTAAATTAAATTTAGTTACAATTTACGTTGAAGGCTTTTATTTTAAGTTTAATGGAGTCTTAGATTGTAATCCTCAACTGTGAAGGGTTATTTCATCTCCTGCCTCATAGTTTAATGAAATCTCTTCCAGACGGTGCACCCATCACTTTCTCCTGCCTTGTGGTCAGCTTCCTGATGAGTGTAAAGCAAATTTTCAGCCAGGTTTGTAATGGATAGTTGTCCTGCTGGATTCTACCTGTGAACATACTCAGATCAAGTGTAATAGTCTTAGGGGAAAATGACTAAAAGTGTTCCACATCTATTTCCTTTAAAAGCTTCAGCTATTATCCACAAACTGATACAAGCATCCTTACATTTACAGTGGTGGTGTTCTACAATCAGACCCTTTTAGAGACATATTCAAGAGTGAGTACAGTCTGTGCTCTTATAAATGTCATTTTCTCAGCAGGAATGCCTTTTGCTGTCACTGTGTGGTGGACTGGCAGCCAGAGTCTCCTTCAGTATTTTCTGCAAAATGCTCCAAAGAACAAACGAGGGAAGACATGTATTTCTTCATTATTAAATGTTCTGCATCACGACAACTGTGCCCTTGAAATTTGTTGCCTTTTTCTGGTCCATGACACTGAACCTTTATATTATATGAGAAAGGTCTATATAATATTTTCATTTAGTTTTTTACTTTTTTTATTTTTGATGCAGATGTGGTACCTATGCCAGATGTGGTGTTGCCAAATGCAAAGGAAATTGTCTGCTCAGCTGTTAGTAGATGCACCCGTTACATAGCTCTTGGGCTTGAGGATGCTTTGGTGTGTGTCTGGGACAGACGGTCTGGTAAGCAAATTTTATGCTGGAGTATCTCAGACATAGTATGTGTAGTAAATAT
Organism: Leptatherina wallacei; assembly: GCA_028567055.1. NCBI lineage: Eukaryota > Metazoa > Chordata > Actinopteri > Atheriniformes > Atherinidae > Leptatherina > Leptatherina wallacei. The sequence continues at coordinate 25,824,483 of JAOXYM010000001.1, forward strand.
TTTAAATAGTTGTTGCATATTTGTCGATATGGCTAAAATAACACACTGAAAAGAAAATTGTTTAAATGTTCTTATGCGCTGCATCTGACCCACAAAAAGCTAAACAGCAAAAACACAAAATATTTAAAAAAAATAAAACATGCAAAATATATGGATGAAGTGATAAAATATATATATATATATATATATATATATATATATAAAACAACTGAAA
>JAOXYM010000001.1:25828381-25850871 GCA_028567055.1 Leptatherina wallacei
TGTAGATATATATATATATATATATATATATATATATATATATATATATATATATATATATATATACAGAACATTCAGATCTTAGATGACAAATATCTTAACAAGAGAGCGTATGGAACTAAATGATATTTAATTAACATGATAATAGAAAAATGTGAATATATATATATATATATTTTAGTTTTTTTGTTTGTTTTTGTCTTTTGGAATCTGCAAACCATTTACATGACAAGCTATGAGACATTTTTAGAAAAAGGAGAAAAGCCCAAGAGCTGAATGACATCATTAAAGTTCTCTTCATATGGCTTGCAGTAGGCGGTGAATGCTGTTTGGTAACATGACCAAAGGTGTCATGACTGCGTGGGGATTTATTATGATTCAGCAAGATGTAAAAGCGTCCCTTTTTTCTTATTGTCAGCATATCCTCTCACTGAGCAGCTCTGCCTGCAAATTATCTTGTGGATTTAAGTGTCTCCAGTTTTTATTTTATTTTTAATAAAAACAAACAAATTTTAGCAACTGATGCAAAAGAAATGTCAATGTGTTATGGCAGAGCCAGAGGGATGGCCAGAGTAGTAGCCTACTGGTCAACTCTGAATCGACACCCCACCTGAGGTGGCCTCAGGTGATTGACAGATCACTGGAGGAGTTTCCTGAAGTAGTCATCCTTTAAAAATATTGACATTTGGCTGCAGATTTCTTGAAGAGTGTTCCTGTGCAAGTAAAACTACTAATGTTATGTAAGACTGTTAACTAAATGTTAGCATGAAGCTACGTAGCAGTGCTAATCTAGTTAAATGGTATCACAAGATTAGTTTGAAGAGGCAAGTGAGGAAGCCATGTCATATTTAGTTTTTAGTGAGTATATTTAGGGACTCAGTTAATCAAAATGTTTACATAAGAGCTGAAAATAAACTATAAAGAATGTTCAAAGAGTACCTTAGTATCAAAGATACTTGGCGCTGACTAAGCTAGACCTACATGATCCAGTTTAATTTAAACAGGAGTCCAGCTAGACTGCTAGTTGATTGTAAAGTTACAGCATGATAGTGTGAAAAATATAGCCTGTAACTTGTCTTATTTTGTATAGCAAGATAGAATGAAGATAAAAGGAGATATTTCTAACTCTTTTGTAAAGACGATGAACACAAATTGGGCAAAGACAGACAGCATCCAACGCGGCACGTTGTCCATAAATGAGTGTATGTTGAAAAATTGCACCAGTCATCTGCTTTTAATGTCCTATCAGTAATAATTGGCATGTTCATGCCAAATTTTTCTTTGCACTGAACAAAGGCTCTTTTTCATAGTGTTGTAAATCAATCTTTTGCTTTTGTGAAGTGGAAATGGCCTTTCCATTTGTGACTGCAGGATGCATCTGTGATGATGGGCAGCAATCTCCCTCTAACAATCTATCCAAAAATTGTTTATTTGTTTCTTTTTTCCCATACTTTTTTTTACAAGTAGTAGACAAACCAATCCGTCAGGTACAGTTAATGCATTTAATTCAAGATGGCTACAGAAAACAATTTTACAGAACACAGCTGATGCCTGTAAAATATGATTGCTCCATTTAGTTTATGATGGTTCTTCTCTTCAAGAAAATGCAAAATTCCAAATTTTGAAGGTTACTGCAATTTTTGACATCTGTGTTCTGTACATAAGTTTGCCAAAAGAACATATTGCACTCAGTTAAATCAGACACTTCAGACAGACACTGATTAGATAACAGATCTTTAAGACAATATTAAAAACCTGTAGGGGGGCTCTTCTACGTTATCCTTTTCATAAGATGCTCTCAGGACTGAACTTGTTTGGTCTATCTCCATCATTGTCAGCTATCAGAAAGCTCCTACTTGGTGATGATGGCTCTGCCCTGCTGTGGTTTTCAGTGCGCAGCATAAGCCTCTCCTGGCTAGGACACCTCAGCTCTCTTTTCAGTGACAAAGAATTGGCAGCACAAATAAAGGATCCAGTTATCATTGTGTTATTATCAAAGTCTGTTGCTGTGGAAACATTGCCGTAATACCTCCGGAGCCCTTTTCGGAAGTGAATGGTGAATAAGCCATAGATTACCGGGTCCAGGCAGGCGTTGACAAGTCCAAAGGTGAACAGGATGTGGGTCAGTGACTGGGACACCTTTCCCTCAAGGTCATCTGGAAAGAACCAATACCACAGGCCCAGCAAGTAGTATGGGGTCCAGCAGATAATGAAAGACAAGACAATCACAATACTCATTTTTAGAGTTCTCATCCGGGCTTTGGGGATGTTATTCTTGGAACACCGCAAATGCACTTCATTGGAGGGTACTGGGGACAGATTAGATCAGAGAGATACAATAGAGGGGATATTAAAAGACTTGAATTCAAAGCAATACATAAGTTTAAAATGAAAGGAAAATTACAAGTGATTGTTTTTCAGGTTTGGGAAAGATTCACATTTGAAAATCATACAATTCTGATATTTTTGACACTAAATAGTTAGGCCTACATTAAAAGATTGATGACCACTCACATCTACAGATGTAAAACCACAACTAGCAGTTAGCTTAGCTGAAAAACTATTAAGGGCAAAAAAAAAATGACACTTTGCCATCACAGAGCACACAGAAGAATTCATTTTATATTTCATTTCAAAGCTGCAGAAATCTGCTGGGTATATGGAGGTTTATTTCATGATTTCTATGTTTAGCTTAGCAACTTAGCTGTCAGCTGTTGTTTCATTTACTGTAAGGCAGGATTCACATGTATGTGTTTCAGGATCAGTCATCTTGTTCTCATTGACTTTGATTGGACTGAAAGTATGTGTTGCCCTTGCTTTGCTTTGCTACTTTTGCTTGTATGAGATGGCTATGATCTATCCCAGATTATCTTTTTCAAGGCATTTAAAAAACTTGTTCACAGTTTTGGTCTCTGAAATTCTTCACTCATTAGTGTATGGTCCTCTGAGCAAAATATGAATGCATGTTATAAAAAAGAGATCTAATTAGACTAACATGTTTGAGAAAATGACCATATTGAACCCTTTACTTTTACACATCCTTTGTAAGGGGAGGTAGAAAACTGATTCTGCTTCAACAAATGAAACGCAAGCTCTCAAACTAATCAAGATGCCCTTGCTATGACATTTGTACCAAATGTTATGCTAAGTCATTCAATAGTTGTCCAGAAAGTGAAAATGTAAAGTGGATAAAGACTCTGTTGCGCTTAAAAATCTACAGGATCCATCATGGTTTCCTGCAGACTAAATTTAGTTTGTAAATGTTAACGTTCTGTTGGCACCACAATATCAACTGGACAAACTTACAATTGTCTTTTTTTAGTCGCTTGGAGATCTCACAGAAGATCCTAGTGTAACAGGTGATCATGATGACCAGCGGCAGCAAGAACAAACAACAAAAGGTAAACAAGTAGTACGCTGTTTCGTGCCAGTGAGTGACGAAACTTCCCCGTGTCATGCACTGAGTGAAATCCTTGGGATGCATGATGGTCACATTGTGAAAAACGAAGATCTGAGGGGGAAAAAGAACAATAGTTTTTCTTAAAAGGGACAAAAGACATTTTCTGTCAAAGGTATTAACATATGTGGCTAACCCTACAACTTTGTCATTCACTGGTGTCTTTACAGGTTCCAGTTTGACCAACCATGAAGGCAGGCTGCCTCATGGAAAAGCTTAAAGTGCCACATTACATAAGTACCAAAAACAGATTATCTCACTATTTGTGTTTAATGATGTGGATATTTTTTTTTTCTAAGTTTTTTTTTTTTTAATGGAAACTCATTCCATGACTTGAAAAAGTATTAACATTGATTCTCTTAGATGATTCATCCATCTTATTTATGTTTGCATGTAGAATTATCGTCTTTTAACATGCTTCACTCAAGTGTCACAAGTCTCCATTAGCTTTGTGCAGCTCATGACCTGCACAGCTATATGTCTCTTCTTGTATGGGTGTACAAGTTGTATAAACTTAGGGGATTAGATTATGGGTCAGTGGCTTCAACCTTGCACTGGCTGAACAAACTTGCGTGGGAAAAGTGAAAAGGCAGTGCTTGTTTCCCCCTCAATGCACCGCTGAGGTGCAACGAGTGGATGTGGTTGCTTTGGGCAGCTTGCAGGTGGGAAAATAACTAAAGTGTGCACGTGAGCAGGCCTTTTTGTGGAAAAGATGAGAACCCTTGTCTTTTTTTTATTTGATTTGTTTTGCATGCTGTCTTAAGACGGTGAGCCCCCTTAAACCCTCACTTTTGTGTTGATCCCAACTGTAAAATTACAAGCAGCTTTTGTCTCAGGTCAAAGTTGAAGTAAACCAAAGGTGGTTTACACCATAATATTATTACTATCATTATTGTGGGTTCTTTTTTAAATTTGTCCTTATGTTGACCCACAACAATTTTTTGTTACAACTCTGGAGACTTTCTGCTACCTGAATAAAAAAAAACTGGGGAAAAAAAGTATTTATTGGAAAAAAAATGTTTTCAGTCTGTAAAATCACAGCTGGTTGCTCATTCAATAGTATTATAGTTCTGCCAAGATCACCGTAATTAAGAAAAATAATTCAACCGAAAAGCTTTGCCATGGTGATGTATGGTATATTGATGAGCCTATGCAGTACAATATCTGTAATTATTATATTGTTACCAAGTATATATTGTACTATAATAATATTGTTCCCATAATAAAAAAGAAGATATATAACCAGGCTGTCTTCATAGACAATTACTGGTCACTTTGATCTTTACCTGAATGTGTTTCCTCAGACTATGAATAAAGTTTGGTGTTTAGGAAAAACCTATATAAGTTGGGTTTTATTAATATCAGAATGATGGAGAGGAAAACTATGACATTTCTGGCTGGTTACGTTATTAAATAACTTCAGTTTGAAAGTTTAATGCATTTATAATGAGTCCTGACCCTTTGGCCATGGTATCAGCAGGAATAACTGTGCTTACCTGAGGGACTGAGAGCACAACGCTCATACCCCACGCAGCAATGAGCATGACTCTGTTCCTCATTCTGGCTTTATTGATAGCCAGAGGGTTGAGGATGGCTGACTGCCTGTCCAGAGTGATCACCACAGTGACAAAGGCGCAGGAGTACATCGCCTGCAGCTTAAGAAACATCAGCAGCCTGCAGGCAAAGTCTCCAGCAAGCCACTGGATTGTTATGTTCCACACAGCATCCAAAGGCATCACGATAAAGGTTACCAGCAGATCAGCCACCGTCAGGTTGATAATTAGCACCTTAACATGGGATTTTCGTTTCCCATCACTGTGCGCTGCCCACAGCACAGCTAGGTTGCAGAAGGCTGAGATGCCACAGAGAATGAAGGTGATGATCACTCTGACTTTGGCTGCTGTGGTGAATGTGGGCAGCTGCAGGGCGTCGGCCACGGTCGTCCAGTTGGAAGCCAATGAGGAAAAGTTGCAGCTGGAATTTGTTTGGTGGTCTGACACCAGGTGATACATGCTCACTGCAGAGTCACACAAAGAGGTGTTCATTTTCTGAAGCTTGCAGAGGACGGAGCATTCTTCTCATCCACTGCAAATATCAGCACTGGGGACAAGAGAGAAGCGAAAAAAGGGATTCAGCAATGGGCGAAATGGACAAGTTAAAAGCCATGAAGTGGGTACAAATCGCCTGCTCAAGGATGTGTTATTAAATATATACAAACAACCCATAAATGAATAATAACATAGCACATCAAGAAGTAATATGCATGCAGAAGGCATCCATTTCCACTGGTGTGGAAAAATGAAACTATCACACTGTGAAGAACATGAAAGGCCACTGAGCTAATAATAGAAACACATAGTATAAACTTCAAAAGAGAATGTTTCTGTTTATTTATGTTTGCTTGCCTGGACGTAATGATTTGGATGTAATAAGTTACTGTGAATCTAACTGAATATTTACAATGACATCATCTAACCCAATATGTATCTACTGAATCTGATGCCAGTAACACATACAAAAACAGCTTGACCATCATTTCACTAGGTTAAATGGAAACAGTTCAATTACATTGTGCTGAGTTCCCCCTATTAGGTTACCAATAATAATAATAATAATAATAATAATAATATAGTCAAATTATCTAAGAATAGTGTTTCTTGTCATAAAATGGAAAATATTTGTGGATTTTTATCTCCTACAGCATTTCATTGAAAGAGTCAGAGAATCTGGTGAAATCTCTGCACTCAAAAGCTGAAGCAGGAATTGATCTTTATGCCCTCCTGCAGCACAGCATGAAAAACAACACAGCTTTGTATTGGAAATCACTGCATGTGCTCAGAAACACCTGTGAGGACTACAAAACAAGGCTTTTTTTTTTATAACATGCAATTGTTTATTCAACCAAAACATAGAGCATGCAATGATTCAGTAGCTTGCAGGAACACCTTTGGCGCCAGTAACTTGAAGTAATAGTTTTCTGTTTGACGTAATCAGCCTCTTTTTTGTTTTTTTTTGTTTTTACATTGCTGGTTCAGTGAATTCCCATTAGTTGGCAGCATTTTAATAAAGTTTAGGTCTGGACATGGACCGTGTCAGACAGATAGTCTCACATTCGAGTCTAGAATATTTTGGTATACAGAGGGTTTTATGGTCGACTTAATATACTAAATCCCATGGTGTAAAATAAGCCCAAATCATCACCCCTTCACTACCATGCCCGGCAGTTGCTTTTATGCGTTTGTGCTGATATGCTGTTTGGTTCACCACACATTTAGATCTGTGTTATGATTCAACATCTCCACATTAGTCTTGAATGTCCAAATGACTTTGTTCCAGAAGTCTTCTTTATTCAGATGCAGCTTTGCAAGGCCTGTTTCCATGTCCTTCACAAGAAAGAAAAAGGGTTTATTCTGCCAAACCTTCTAAATAAGCCCCTCTTCTTTATTTTTTTTCTCATCATACAGTCATGAACTTTAACATTTAACACATTAACTATGGCCTGTATAATATGAGCTGTATCTCTACATCAGTGGTCACCAACTCAAGATCTACCACCCTGCAAGTTTTAGTGTTTCCCTGGTACAACACACCGGATTCAAATGAAAAGGTTCTGCAACAACTTCTTGTCAACTTCTACACCAGCCTGTCAACGAGCCGTTGATCTGATTCAGGTGTGTTGCAGCAGGGAAACACTAAAACCTGCAGGATGGTAGATTTTGAGAACCGCAGTTGGTGACCACTGCACTACAGGTTTTTTTGTTTGATTGTTTGGTTGTTTTTCCTGCTTCTCTAAACATTGCTCACTAACCTAGGTTTGAATTTGCTGGCATGTCCACTCTTGTGAAGATTGAAAACGGTCTGAATACTCTCCATTTCACCTTCATAAACTTTTTCACTGTAGAATCTTGGACTCCACGTGTTTGCAAATGGCCTTATATTCCTTCGCAGATTGACAGACAGCAACGGTTGCTACTTTAAGAAAATTGCTGATGTCTTTCTTCCATCAAAACACTTCAGACCAGCAAACTGACAAAACTGCTTTTATAGAGGTACTCATATTTGCTGATGGTAAATGCATTTGATTATTAGTACATGGTCACTTATTGAAGACAGAGAGGGTACACCATTTTTCTTTTTCTTTTTAACAAGTTTATGCATAATTGCACATAATGTGTTGTTTTCCATCTAAAATTAGATATATGTATTTTTAGTTGGGTTTTTTTCATGTTCGGATGCCCATAACGTAATAATTTTATATGCAACCAATGACAATTTTAGAAGATGAAAGCATGATGGTCAATTATGTTGTGGTTGTTCAAGCCCAAGGAATAATAATTGTCTGTTTTCTTTTCCATGAATCAAAGACCAAAGCCGCTGCTTCATAACAGAGTGATTTTCCACCAGCATCACGTTCGCCTTGAATGTTTACAGCAATATGATCAATAAATCTGCACAGGACCCTGTGTTTTCTATGTGCTATAAATATTAGAAATTTTACCAAAATACATTTAGTTGACAGACTTGATACCATAATGTCATCAATGTCTTAAACATTGTTTTATCTTTATGAATAAAAATGTAAACTCGCACATATGAAGCTATAAATCTCTATAACTATATATCTTTCTCTCTCTCTCTCTCTCTCTCTCTCTCTCTCTCTCTCTCTCTCTCTCTCTCTCTCTCTCTCACACACACAAACACACACACACTCGCCGTCAAATCAATTATTTGTTTTCTGGTCTCTCAGCTTGCTTCTTAATTTGAAATGAGTAACATTATGTTACTGAGTCTGGAGCATCTGGACATCCGGTTGTCACATCTACTGCTCTCGGTGAATAAAAAACAAAAACAAGCGCTTCATTCAAGCATTCATTAACAAGCATATTTAAGAAATAATAATTTTATGTCCTGCAAAGATGTTCTTGATGTACTCTTAAATCTCTGATTGGAAATGATTAACCTGCTCTACAGATGGCACTTTACTGCTCACACAGCAAGAAAAGTAACCTCAATAAACGCCCATCTTAATAAATAATCACGATATAACGTACATCCGAGCATTTTAACTTTCTCTCAAATCCAAACGAACAGTAGGTAACCTACGATACCAGTAAAAGTTTGAACATAGTTTTTACGTTTATTCCTAAATGAAAATGACAAACAGCCATCGTTAAATGGGAAAGAAAGAAAAACTCACATTCACATGGAATGAAGGCTGCGGGATCGTGACCATTCAGAAATCACTGCAAGACAGATTACTCTTGCTGGGTGTCCTCTTCCTTTGCTTTGCTGAGAGGATGGAAGTTTAAGGAGGCAGCACGTTGCAGTCAGCTCCTCCGCCTACGGCCGCTCCACCTTTGTCCGCGCATCCTTAAAGCTGCATTATATGAACCTCCGGGGTGTGGTCCGATGAAGACAGGACAGATCCCGATGAAGCCAAACATTGTCTTTTATCTGGCATTACATTCTCAAAGAGAAAAAATATTCAACAAACATACTTTTGCTTCAAGTATTTTCTTTTCATGCCTACCAACATTTCTGACATTACAACCTGTCTGGAAACCAGTTCATGTCCGGAACAGCTGCAATATGGCAACAGATATTTCTCACCGTGATTTTATGTTATTTATTTATTTTTCCATAAAATAATGTTACATGGATCATGTTGCAATAGTTTCACAGCTCAATTCTCCTCCTGTTATTTATTAAGCTCATTAAACTTCTTTCTGCTCATCAAAAAATACATATTTATAATCCTTTAATGTCTTAAAATGGCTTGGATGTTACAATCCTTCACTGTTGTCCTTTTTCATCTAGATACTATCTTGAATAGAAGTCCCTTAATGTCTGAGAAGCTCATTACTACGAAACCCAGAAAAAAAGAAGAAGCTCATTACAAAAGCATTGATAATATTGCCAAATTAATATTTTTCAATTGAAATCATTGTTGTTGTTTTTTTCAACTATGCCATTTTGATATTGATGATTACAATGTAAAATGAAAGTGTAAGTCCATTTCAGACCAGTGCTGAAAATTCAACATGTAGTTTTTCAACCTCTCGACTTTGATTTTTTTTTTTTCAGTCCTAAAAAACCTTTATGATGCGATCATCCTTTAGGACCAAAAGCATGCCAATACATGAGTCTCCTGCAGCACCCTGATTCCTGACCCAGCATCATCTTCTGACCAAGCGTTTAAAATATGTTGCCTCCTCGCTGCTGATTCAGCTCAAACACATGAGATGCCTCAGCTTTACGAGGTTGTTTGTTAAATAAATCTTGAAAACCTACAAGCTGGAAGACTGGCTCGTGAGGTTTGTCATGTGTAAAACTCTTTCAATCTGAATTGGTGGGCTTTAGATTGTTGTTGGTACACTGGATGAGAAAAAAAAAGCTAAACTATGGCATCACTAGTCATTGAGTTGTTGCATTTTCTTGCAGGAAAACAAACTAATAAAACCAAAACACCACATGGACATGTTTTTAAGATGAAAAATCAGATTTTTATTGGGAGATTGTTAAATAATTCTCTTGCAAACTGTCAAATTGTTTAGAAAAAATGCCCCAAAAAATGTGAAAAATAATCAAACCAAAGGTAAAAACATAAACTGATTTGCTTGTTGCGAGTGGATGAAGGAAAAAAAAGATGTCTCAGTGCAAATGTAACAGTGGGGAACACAAAATGCTTTACTGTTGCAGATCTTAAACTTTAGTAGATGCTGTAGCTGCAGAAGTCCGTTAAAACTGGAAAAGAATATAAAGTAAGCTGATGTAAGTTGTAGCTGTATTTTCAGCTTTCACAACTATTTTAAACTATCACTTGATATTATGGACTGATATGGCAGTATTTTAAGTGCAGTGGTTTTCCTTTCCCTCGGAGATTTCCCTCAAACATGTATTTTCACATCTTTATCTCAGAACCAGATATTTTGGTACATAGATATTTGGACCGATAGTCTGAGACAGTTTTGCATTGATTTAAGCTGCAGAAGTACTCCCAATGTCAGTCTGGACATGTTACAAGTCCATCACAGGGCCAACACAGAGACAATCTACCACTCACTCTAACCCCTGGAGAGAATTAGGAACACCAGTTAACCTAACATGCATGGTTTTGGACTGTGGGATGAATCCGTAGTACCCAGAGGAAACCCATACATGCAAACTCTGTACAAAAAGGCCACAGCTGAGGTTCAAACGAGGAATCATGTTACTGTGAGGCAACCATGTAGCTCTGCAGGTAATCTAATTGTGGAACATGTCTCTTTGTCCCATTGGCATGTTTAACCCACTGAAAAATCTGATTTCTAAAGAAAGAGGTCAAAAGAGAGTTAAAAAAAAAAAAAGATGTTGCAATGTACAATGGTGATAATGACTTGCTGGTGGTGATTTGTTGAAAGTGGTGATTTGGATGAATAAAATCATTTACAGAACCAGGATTCACAGTGATGACCATGTTTTGATACAACTTTAAATAAAGATTTCCAGGTTTCTGTTCAGACCATCCAGATGGGGAACAGAAACAGCAAATGTATTGATAAAACTATTGAAGGCCCAGTTGGGGAGGTTTGTGACTAAAACTGGGGATCAGACTGAGGGCAGATCTTGTTTTGTTTTTATTTAATTTCTCTCTTGTGATTCTCCTATTCTTTATGTTTCTTTTGCACTTTTCTGTAATGCTTTTAATGTTTTATGTAAAGCATCTTGAGTTGTCCTGTACATGAAATGTGCTATACAAATAAACTGGCCTTCTCTCGCTTACAATAGAAAAAACAGCTCATTCTCATTCCCAACTCATCATATACGGCTGCTTGTTCAACAGACTTTGTCTTCAGTTTTCAAGGAAAGGGCAACAACAGGGAGGGGCAAAGTGTGTTGGAGCAGGGAACATCTAAATCCTGCATAACTGCGGCTCCCGAGTACCAGAGTTGCCCATCCCTGGCCTACAACTTTTTGTGCCAGTTTCTGAAGCACAAGGAGCTGCTATACAGCTGCATATTACCAATGATCTTTCTACAATGTGGCACATTGTTAACGGCTACTGAAAAATCTACCTCTACAGAGCTGCATGATCAACTACTAGTATCTATCTATCTTCTTGCCCTTGCTATAGCATCCAGACATACGTGTTTACCAAATATGTCAGAAGCAAATTATACAGCCCTGTTTCCATGGCAATGTTTTATAGGGCAAGGAGAAGAAGAGATGGATATTAAGTAAAGTAGTCTTTCATCATAACCCATTCTCTCTTTTTATCCATCCTTATGTAATAATTATAAAAGGATCTGATCAAAAGGACCATCTCATCCACAGCTGTGTCCTCACAAGTAATGACCAAGGACATAAGTGGAATGTTTTCTTTAGTTTCCGGTAAAAATCCCTCAATTCAAGTTGACAAAATCAACACAATATAATTATTGACGGGTGCAGAGAAACATTTAGAAGCAGAGCATGTATGAGAACATGGGACAGACTGGCGACCTGTCCAGGGTGTACCCTGCCTCTCGCCTGATAATTGCTGGGATAGGCTCCAGCCCACCCGCCACCCTGAATTGGATTATAGCGGTACAGAAAATGAATAAATGAATGAATGAACATTGATAAATAAAAGTACCTGTAGTTTTCATTCTTTTTGTAATTTTGCATCTGAGAGATAATGAAGTGGACTAAGTTGTGGAAGAAGCCATTCGTCATGAGGTCTGAACTTGGTAGCCTGCTGGCCGCCTACTTAAGCTGCAAATCCCTGACAATCAAATGACAGATAATTTCCTTGTAGGCTATTTCACCAAGACAAAAGCTAGTTATGGTGAAGCTCTTTTTCAGGAGCTTTTATTAAAGAGGAAAACTGACTAGGAGTGTTATCTTTATTTTCCTTTGCTGATTTGTTCATGACTTTCAGAAATTTGTGTTTGGAAAATTAAGATTCTGATCATTTTCATACACATCTATATTTGTATTAATGCAGTGATTGATATCAATGCTATGGTTGAGTTTCGTGTAAGAGTAGTAGCAGAAGGTTAGAAGTCCAGGCAAAGGTTAATTTAAGCTATAATCTGATTCTAGCTGCAGTCTTGAGGTGAAAATGAGTTTTAAGTGCTTTGAACTGTTTTCATGCATGCATTGTCCATAAGTCATGGACACACAGTCCTTTTATTTGTTTATTATTCATCAAGCTGAGTAAACTGATTAGTTGATCAGATGTAATTACTGCAGTCTTTATGCACAATGCACACAATCACTCCTCCAGGGTGTGAAATACTCTGCCAACTTCCAGCTGGATTCACCTTGAATATATTTCTTCTTTTTTCAGACATTTAGACTGTTGATAAAAAAAAAAGAAAAACATTCACGTGTTATCTTCATAGTGTTTCACTTATCTATTGGCAAGTTTGTTTTGCATGTCCTTGTAGGCAGGATCAGTTGTGGTGCACTGGGATGGATTAATTTCGATTAAGTGTCATTCACTTCACAGCCAGGAAGGAAAGGATGGGAACAAACTGACCCAAACATGATGTTATTATGTCATTCTATTCTTCCGGATTTATTCATCGAAAGCCCTTGAGGGAAACTTAATACTTAATTGCACTTGTGTTTACTGTGGAAATGATGTTCACAGCCAAGTTGTCACTCGTAAAAACCTCTGATCGTCCTCAAATACCACATCCAAAAGTCCGAGTATAACCTGGCAGAAAATCTGTAGAGAGACTGAAAGATGGTCTTTCTCAGCTTTATACCTGAAGTGATGGAGCTTGACAAGATTTGCCTGGAAGACAGCACTAACGAAACCTCTCCTTAAAAGAAAGTGTTTAGAAAAATGTTCTTTATGTTTCATTGCCTTCAAGAATCAATTGCATCACTTCAGCCAACTCTCTTTAGACAGAACAGAAACTACAAGACAAAAGCCTGAAGCCTCACGAGAAACCTTGAGAGACTAATACCATGAGTGGAGCTCATAAGTAAGGATAAAACAACGAGGACCCGTGCATTATACGGTTTTAATGCACGACGCAGATTCTAGAACACCACGATGCCGTATGATGCACGGGTCCGAGTTGTTTAATCGGCTTATACCATGGTCCCACACGGTAAACATTTCATAACACATTATTATTTTTTTACACAAAACTTGCTAAATACACTGAAGTATAGGAACTAGTTTATGATTGCCTCGATGTACTTTTCATGCTCAACAAACGTTCGATGCTGCAACGCAATTCTCTCATTCACCTGTCAGAAGCCAGTTGATAAAGGCGTTGCTATGGTGACGCCCTTGGCGGAGTTATATAACTGTTATTTAACTTGCCATATGAAAATAATGCACGCCGGTTGGTGTTGGAATTCTCACTGACCATAATAATTTATATCACATAGAGATAAAATTTAGAAATGGTGGCTATAGCTTCCATTTTTTTTACGCTTGAATTTTAAACTTAGTTGGAATTAGTCAACAAGACCAACCACGCATGTTTTGTGTTTCCAAATGCTGTTTATGCTCATTTCATTTAGAGACGACTCTTTTACCATAATCAGTTCAACAGTACAACTGTTTTGTAATTTTCATGTCATGAATGAAGAGATTTCAATTCAATTTAATTCAACTTTATTTGTATAGTCAGTTGAAACAAAGTAATCTCGAAGACACTTTAGATATATAATAGATTCAAGCCGAGTCATTGTGACCTAATTCAAACAATCCACATCAGTCCAATTTATAACTGTCCACATAAAAGCCATAAATTCATACAATTCATAAAAAATAATGGCCAACAGCTTGCATCGAGTCTTCCATCCTGAGCATGCACAGGGCAGTGAGCGACAGTGGAAAAGGGAAAAAAACCTCTTTAAATAACTAAATGATAGCTAACCCACAATAATGATAAATAAAAGCAGACCAAAAGGTTTATAAATCAAAACAAGCAGAAACAAGTATTTGGAGCATTTTGCAAATTGATTAAGATTAAGAAACATATGCATCCTGATCAGACCCTGGATTTAGTTCTTGGTTAAAGGCACTTTAGGAGCAATGGCAGCCTGAAGTTTTGGAAGTTATCTATTGAAACTTTTCTAAACAGATCCACTTTTGTGGTTAAAATGTCATCTTTTTATCATTGGCAGAATAATTCAAACAGAATCAGGCTGTATTGGAAGCGTTAGTATACAGTCAGTTTTAAGTCTAAAGGATGCAGTATAGGTTTAAGTCCACATAGCAACTGGATCCCTACAGAACCTACATTTGCTTAGTTTTCCTATAAAGCCACTTTGGCATTTTCTTTGTGGTCATTTTCTTGTTAAAGTATAAACCTTTATCACAGCTTAAGCAATCTGAAAATGCCTTCACCTTTCTTCAGCACTGACTAATCTTACAGCCCCTGTCTCTAAAAACCTCACCATAGCATGATGTTCTTATGCATTGCCGTGTGTGACTGCAGAGATGCTATTGATGAGGTGATGCTAAACACCTATTTCCGGCTCCACACGTTAAATAATGCCAAATAATTAACTTCATCTGATCAGAGGATTTAACGGCTCATTATTTAAGAGTCATTCAAGTGCTTCTTTGGACTAACAGCTTACTTTTTAGTCTTTTAGTGAGGAATGGCTTTCTATCTATGTGATTATTTAAGGTCTGCTGCACTAATGCTTATCTTTTTGTCAGGTGGGTCTCCTGTCTCCAGAAACAGAATCGTGATTTCACTCATAATTTCTATTGGCTTATAGGTTAAACTGTATGCCCTTTGTCCATGATTACTCAGCGTTGCTTGGTAGCCAAATCGGGGGTGCTAAACTTCTTTCATTTTCAATTTTAATAGAAGCTACTATGCTTTTGCAAGTTTTCTTGTTTCCTTTATATGTGTTGTGACATAATGTTGTCTGACCGTTACGCAGAGTATTCTCTTAGCATCAAGTCCTGGTTTTAACTCAGACATAAATCAACTGTGAGACAGCATATACAGAGATGTAGAGCTTCATGGTTATATACAGTGTCAGATGAGACCAGTGGACTGTAGATCGATTAGACAATAAATTAATAAAACCTGAATGGATTTGTAAAGTTTCTGTCGGTACCATGTAATAAAGCAGATAGAAGCCCTTTCTAGTGCATCTGAGGAGATGTTACCTCATGTATTCGGTGCCTTTGGTCTGTCTGTCTGTTAGCAACAAAACTCAAAATTTTAATTAAATGAAATAGTAGCAATTGATTAGATTTCAGGGGGGATCTGAATCACCGCCTGGATCCAGGAACTTTTTAAAGGATTCTTTACTATGGGGAGACAAGAATAATTTTGCTATTAGAGCTTCTAACTCAAAAATAATGCCTATAATCAGTGGCAAAAGAAAAATGACAATAGCTTGGCGGAGGTGTGTGCTCTCTGAGTGCTTGTAGTTTGAAATCATTTCACAATCAGTAAAGAATGATCAGGGGAGTGTATAGAAATTCAGCAGGAATAACAATGAGTTCCTGCTGCATGCAGCAGATCAGGCTGACACCTGCATACCTCTGCTGAAGCGGCATGAAACTTAAGGCATCGCTTTTATCATCTTTCTCTCAGCATGAAAACTCCCTCCAACAGAGACTGGTTCAGCCATTTGTGCCAAAGGGCCACTTATTTCATTTTCTCACAGCAGATAGTTGAAGGCTCTGGCAAGCATTGATCAATGACCAGCAGGAGTGCACTGTTCCTTAGATGTGTTTAAAAAAGCCCAGGGACTTCATCACTCAACAGGCTTTGTACAAACAGTATATTTTCCATGTAAGATACTTTTTTGTTGTATCTGTTACTGCAAGCTGCCCCTTTCTGCAGCACACATTAGAGAAGTAAATGTTTGAAAAGACAATAGAGTTGCAACATTCAATATTCATGACTTTTATTTGACCAGATAACCTATTTGAGAACCAGTTCTCATTTGCAAACACGACCTGGCCGAGAGGCCTCGGTGGAAGGAAAAAAGAAACTAAATGCCTTGAGGTTTGTAGTGACTTTTTTGCATATTTTATCTTATAGTCAACATACAGATTTTATGTTTCTTGCTATTTTAGATATACTTAGACATACCTGGAGGGAATTAGCATAAACCAATTCACATCACATGGCTACCAAAGATTTGAGCAGAAGTAGTGGGTACTTATATGTGTCTCTGAGTCAGGAGCTACACAGTCACAGCATTAAAACTTGTGGTTACGGTGATGGCAGAGTTTGCTGTAAATCTGCAATAAATCAATGCAAATCAGTGTTATTTCTTAAGCCCTGGAATCAAGGTTATGTGTGAATGTTTGTATCTAGCAGATAGCAGTGCGTGCATCTGCGATTCGATGGCTCTGTACTCGGTTTGGACTTGTAATCCTTAAAGTAAATCTATTTATCTTTTAAAAATTTGCTGTGTAATTTATGGGACATACATTTACATATAAATAGACAACATAAAATGCATGGCATGTTTATATCAGACTGTCCTGGAATAGATTCTTGTGAAATATCCCAGCATCCGTCAACAAATATTCATGTTATGATTACATCAATCTGAAGTGGAACACTTTGGATCGGATGTGGCGGTGCAGTAGGCCCATGCTTCAGTGAAGGAACAGATTTACAAATGACACATCTCACGCTACAGCTGCAGGCTTTTCAGGTCAGGGTCAGAGGGGGACAGCTGCTGCGTTTCTCCCGAGTCTTGATGCCGTGGAACTGAGCCAGGAAATGTCAATGTCATCACAACCATATGGTTAGTTTTAACTACCCCCCATGCTGTGATGGGTAAAAAGATCACTCTAATATTATACACAAAATATGTTCTTTGGTCATTTACATAAAGATACAGAAAATGTTTAAAGCAATCTCCATGTCTGAGAAAACTTTAAAATGTCTGAAATCAGCATCAGTTATGTTTTATTTTACACCCAAATACGTTCATGATGGCAGCATGCAAGACTTTTCCTGAATCCTGTTAAAGTCATTGTTTATTCTACATAACCAGACCCAAATGATCTTCTTACAAAACCTCACTGCTAACACTTGTCTAAATAATTTGATCATGAGACAGTTTTACCTTTTTTTTCTTTCTTTTTAATAAACCAATTCTGTTTTAATTTCCTCAGCATGATAAAGTTTCCATTAAAAAAGAGTCCGGTCAAATGGATGGATCTGATTCATCAGATTCAACAACAATTGATGACATCTTAAACAAGTGACCCAGGTTATGAGTTAAGTGGGGCTGAGGAGAATACTGAAGTGATTTGTGCTTGCCCTAAAAAAAACAAAAGTACTTTAGTATTAAATCAAAGAGTACTCGAGAAGGTGTCAGAGGTTGTGACAAATTTGTAAAACGCAGGAAACTAGGTCAATCACATGTAAAATCCTAACAGTGCAAATATGCAGTGTCATGTACTTTACTGTAGAACCAATCTCAGGAAGTAGACCCGTTCTAATGCATTAAATACGGGTGAAAGATTAGAGAAATATAACATTACATGATGGGATTTTCCGCAAAAAAAAAAAAAGCGGACTGAATTTTTGTATTCAAGAACAAAACTTGAGAGCAGGAGGTAAAACCTGATCATGGAAATGAAAGACCAACTTTATGATAAAAATTCACTGAGTCCTGACAGCACATCCACAAATGAGTAATGTTGCCTTCCATTTTAACTTAGAGTCCCAGTGGAAAAGTTGAGCTGGAACCTCCCCACCCCCCACCCCTGAGCCCAGATGTTTGATTCAGAAAGTGTCCTCAACAGCAACCACAAAATCCAACACAGTGACTCCACACATAAAAACAGGTGATATAGATGCAGTATATTATAGTGGTCTACGAAGTTTTTCTATTTACTTGTGATTATTGCTTTTGTGGAGTTTCTTTGTGTTTGGTTAGTTTTTTACCCTTAATTCCTGTTTTATTTTATTGCTTGCTTCCTTATTCGTTGATTCTTATTATCTATGTTTCCTGAGCTTGATTAACACCAGGTTAACAGATTACCACACACCTGCCTTAGTGGATTATTACCTTTCTCTGTATAGTTACTACAGGTTTCCTTTGTTCTTTACCAGGCTGCTGCCTATGTTCCTGATTGCCCAGTAGTTCCCTGTGAAGAGGACTGCATGTGGCGTTCAGTGATGTTCAGATTATGATTATGATTTTTTCCTGCAGGGAAAAAAATTCACAAATTGTAAAAAATAAATAAATAAAAATGAATAATGGTTTATCTCTTCACAGTAGTTTGGATTGCAATATCACCTATTAGTTGTTCTGGGGAAATAAGCTATTGCTAATATTAAGATTAGCCTTTTAGCAAAATAACCTTATTTTGTTCAATGTTAGATGCTGTTGCTATGACTAGATAGATCTACAGCATAGTATGGAGAAAGTGAAGAAGTGTTGTTTATAATTGTGACTGAATAGTGGAATTTTGTAAAAGGAAATTCCCATAACTCCCAGAGCTGGGAATATTGTTTATGAAGCTAAACTGTGGCACTGACAACGCAGCTTCACTTCACCCATTTCTTCCTTCTTTGCTGTGGTTCTGTTTAGATTCTTATTCCAGTGCAGGTTATTTTCTTTGTAGCACTTTAATTTGAGGTCATCTTCTCCAACAACCTCCTTTCAAAGGAAACTGTTCATTGGCACCTCTGTCTGTTTGTGTCTCATTAAAACTGTTGTTCATATTGTCATGTCCAACCTCTATCAGTCAACATGTTGCCATGGTGTTAGACTGCACAAAATACTCTGCGATCCATTTTTATCAACTTGAATTGCAACTGCAATGAACTCAACTGCAGTGAAACGCCATTCCCATTTCCATGTTTAAACTGCAAAGGAAAATCTATGAGGTCAGATCAGTCTCAAAAGGAATGAACTCACGCAGGGTTTATCAGGAATGCACATGTTCGCAGTTGTATTTCGGACCTGCGATTAGTTTAAAAGTGTGGAGAAAATGTAAAGAGCCATACGATTGGCTGGAGGCAAACACACCTGCTTAACTGTTGAATCTGTAAATCAGAATCTTAAATTTGATTGACAGATTCATCAACCAATGGTGACATTCGTTGACCTGCGAAGTCAGGGGAGTCTCAAAATTCACCTCACAGATTTCTCTCACAAATGCAGCGAGGTTCACAAATGAGAAGCAGTTTGTAGATGCACATTCAGCAATTTGTACGATCTGTAAATATATACTGTGTTACAAGTCTGCCTCAAAATTATATTTGTGAACCAGAGCTTGTCCATTTGTGAAACAGAACGTGTGAATTTCCGAGTATGAAATACAACTGTGAGCATGTGCATTTGGAAAAAACCCTGCGTGAGTTCATTCCTTGTGAGACTGATCTGGCCTCATAAAAATCTAATACAACAGACACTTCAATGCAAAACATACATGTATTTCCACATACTTGATTCTGTTTTCCTGAGTTGTTTTTCTTTTGTTTAGTTGTTTTGAGGGCTTTTTTCCCTCACATTATACAGCCAATGAGAAAAATCCTCCTGTCATAATGTCAGATGTGTGAAATTTGTTTACTTATATGAATGACACCAATTGTGCATCCTGGAGTAAATGCTTTAGCTTGGTAGTAAAATGCATAGTTAAATCTGCCTGATAAATCAAAAGGAGTGAGACATTACCATGATGGCAGTAACAATTGTGCCATCCATCCTAGGTTTGCTATTAGGGTTGACATTCAGCTGTATTTTCATCCACTCTGAAATGTCAAAAAGACCCTGATTGATGTCTCCATTTTAATGTCTATTGCCAATGAATTTTGAGACATGAGAATGGTAAATGGTCCATAACAGAACCACTTTAAAAACCCACGTTCAAGCTGAGTGGTTTAGACAGCGGCCATTTCCTGTCACCTTGCAGGAGCATCCAGTTGTTCAAACTAAAAGCTTGAAGATTGTGAGATATTACATCCTAATGTGAGTGTTCACTCCGTCAAATACATACAGGATAATGAAGAGGGGAAAGAAAGAGTTCGCTTAGTTAGCGCTATTAGCTTCAAACCCAGCTTGATGGAGGTCTAGTAAGCTGTTTTCTGAGACACACATTCATAACAGAGACGTATAGTCTCACAGCATGATCAGGAAGTAAATGTATGTTGAGATTATGGAATTGTGAAGGGTGCATCATGGAGGAGATCACATCAAAGGAGCGATTGGTAAAGGTGCTTCCTGGGGGAGAATTTCAGGGTCATGCTCATTCATCATCTGGTGGGAAGTGTGACATGCCTTGTTTTGGCTTTTTATCCAGTGCAGGCTTTTTAAAAAAAAAAAAATCTAACTCTCATTTTTACAATGAAAACTTGGTGTTGGACAGAGGGAGACTGAAAGTATGTTGAGATGGGAAGCATCCACTGAGAGTATTTCCATGTGTTTTTCTAACAGCATCGTCCTGGGAGGGGAGGTGCTCAAGGAGGTGAGGAATGGGCATAAATATTTTGTCTATTGGAATATTAAATCATTCAAGGCTGTAGAAGCAAAATGACTGTTATGCTCCAAATTTGAAATGTGTCAACAAATACAGATGGACATTAACTGTTCAGTGAATTACTACAGTATGCCTAAACTTAATCCCAGTGTCCAAAACATGAGATGAACATAAAAGTAACAGAGAGGATAATCAAGTATCTCAGAAATCACATCAACCTTGGCAACGCTGATCAAAATTTTTCACCTAAGGAAGCGCTCTGTTGCAGTGGTTCCCAAGCTCAGGGGGTCTGCAAGGTTTTCATTGTATAGAGCCTGAGTGATTGGTAAAATGAAGGTAATATCCACACAGACATGAGTTGAGGTTTATTCACTTAAGTTTTTATATATTATAATCATTTGGACATTTTGTTCACATGAAACCAACATTTTTAGAGCCTGAAACCTCAATTTTTTAAGTAAGGTCCCAAAATGAATAAATGGCAGTCATCAATAAAAAATTGTTTTTATTTAATATGAAATTGTTTTTATTTAATATGAAATTGTTTTTATTTAATACAATGGATTGTTTTTATTATGTAAAGCACTTTGTGTTGCTTTGTTGCATGAAAAGTGCTGTATAAATAAAATTTGATTTGATCAAAATCTTCTATTTTAAAACTCAAGGAAACTCTACAAAAATCTCACTCCCTGAGTGATTCAGAGTAGACCTACGGGTGTATACGTCAGGACTTCTGAGTCTTACAGTGGTCACGGAGGTACATTAGGTGAGCATGTTAAGTGGAGCATAATAAAAGGGGAAGGAGAGAAGTATGATTTCATACTGTGTCCTTGCAACATCAGTAAACGGCATCCCCCACAAGGTGTATTGCCTGTTGTGCTCAAATGGTCACATTTGAAGCTCTTCACAACCCCCTTTTTCCCTAACGAGCTGGGGGTTTGTAACAATTTAAAACAACTATAATTCAGAATTGGAACCTGATATTCAATCTGCACAGAAATCTGGATACACTACCTAGAAAAAACATGTCTGACTACAATTATGTGATATATAGATGTTACAGTTACAATAATCAGATTATTTTTAATGGGCTTTTTTTCCATATGCAATTTAATTTTGCATAGAACTAGTAACTCCAAAGAGTCATGCCATCTCAATGACTGCATTGACATGTAGAGATTTTAGAATGTCTCGCATCCTCTTTCTGTAGCAGGAAAGTTGGGAACATAATTCAGAAAGTCGAAGCAATTTTAAAAGAAGCAATAAATCAGTTTTTCTTTTTTTCTTTTTTTTAAATAAAACAAACAAAACAAAAAACTTCATTCTTAATTCATATCTTAAAAATGGTCCTATAGAAAATTGTCATGAATTAATATTTTACTGGTCTTCCAATTACAACCAGACTGTATAACAGATTGCAACTTAAAGGAAGAAACTAAAGAGACTGGATTTGAAATCAATCATATTTTTACACATGACAATTGCAACTTCTACTAGTTAAATGGTAAATGGACTGTACTTGTATAGCGCTTTTCTAGTCAAATGACCACTCAAAGCGCTTTGACACTACATGTTCATTCACCCATTCACACAACACATTCATACAGCACCTATACTGTG
>JAOXYM010000001.1:25856282-25869724 GCA_028567055.1 Leptatherina wallacei
TATGTATGTGGGTTAAAAAGTTTGTGAAGCACTCTTCTAAAATGTATTCTCTATACTGAGAAACTAACTCTCTGGTACTTGGGACATTGTTAGTAGCTGGTATTTATACACATTCTTGTGCCCAACTTATATTGTTGTTGTTTAGAATAACAGGATCTGGCATTTTGTTTTACAAGCACATATAAAAGCCTGTCTTTAGTTTCACTTTGAATTTATGTAATCTCCCAGAAGGGATTACCTAAACAAGCTAAACTGGTTTGGTGTCATTTTTATCATTTGTTGCATGTAAGAAAGGAACTCAAAGGTCTTTTTTGTTTTTATTTCACCCAGATCTGCTTTTCAGATATACATATATGCCCCTTTGAAATGACAGCAAGGTATCAAAAAACACAAAATGTCTTTTTTAACTCTTGATTCTCCTCAGGTGTTTGGTGAAGGGATGCAGGTGCGGCTGTATGCACCGCCTTATGCAACGATTGATCCAAGCATTGCAGTCATCCTGCTGATTTCTGTTTTAACAGTCAGCTTAGGGGGCTTCTGGAGTGGGGCAAGTGAGAGGTGAGATTTTGCTGTTGCATATGCAGACCTGTAATCTAAATATCATCTGTGATTGTCAAACAGTAAAATTTTGAAGAAAAATGACAATTTAAATTAAAACTATATTTTTCTGCACACTGACCGTGACATTTTATTAGCAGATCGTATCAGTGTAAGAACATTAAGCTGAATGTAGATGGCATTAAAGTTACTAAAGTGTTAGTATCTCATGATTCAGTTTGGCTTTGTCCACAATGTATGTCGGTATTGTAGGTTATGCCCTGTGTTTATGATTATTAACTACCCCTTTCTTTAAATGCAGCAGGCATGAAATCACACAAACACAGTTTAAAATGTTTTTCTCTTCATGACAGGGACCGGTTGAATAGTGTTGCATTAGGGGGAGGGGGGGGTGACAACAAAGGAGATGGTGGAGAGCTTTCCCTGTATTCCCCTCTCAAAGTAGTTATCTTTGTCGCCATGATGTGTGGGATGCTGGTCCTAATGTACTTCTTCTACAACATTCTTGGTTAGTGGATTAAAAGAGAAGGTTCCTACTGATTTAGTGGAGTAATGTCATCTGATGTTTCATTGATTTGATTTGTTTTTCTTTTTTCTCCAGTTTACATCATTATTGCCATATTCTGCTTTGCGTCCGCCTCAGCACTGTTCAGCTGTCTAGATGCAGTGATGGAAAAAATTGGTTGCAGCACTCTAAGGTATGAGCATCCCTCTGTCAAATATGGTTATACACAAAGCAACCACATAGGCAGATATAAACCAGCACTGTTGACGGTGGCAGCATTATGTAGTGTTATTTTAATTTGTACTTAAAATATAAATGAATCTGAACAGATCTGCTCCAAATGATGAAAAAATAAGCCTAAGTAAATGTGCATAAATGCTTTACTTATTTTCTGGTTTGTTTATTTATGCAGTAACCAAACAAGTCCATCGGAGTCAGATTTAGGCAGACAAACCATGTCTGTTTAAAAGCTTGTGTTTGTTGAATTATGTTTTTCTTTTTGTAGTGTCTCTGTCCGAAATAAAAACATCTCAGTGAGGTCTCTTCTGCTGGCTGCTGTGTGCATCAGCATCTCTGTGGTCTGGGGAGTGTACAGGAATGATGATAGGTAAAGTCCACTCCCTGTTCGTTCTATTTGTTTAAGCCTCATATTCAAATATGGCTGTGCCACTACCGCGGGGGACTGATTTGTTGGTGGAGCAGAAAATACCTTTGGGTTGAATAAGCTTGAACAGCTGCATTGTTTTATGAACGGTACTGATATTGTACATATGTATTCTGTGGATGTAACAAACAAAAACAATTTCTTTCTTAGGTATATATTGATGTTTGATCATTTTTATTTCTCATATGTATCCTTGTATCTGTCCTTTCTGCTTTAACCCCACGTAGAGTTGGACTGGTGTAAGTTTTTAGGATGCAAGCTTAGATAAAACACTAGGTCCAACAGCTTTTGTGTTTTTGTAGATGGATCTGGATCTTGCAGGACCTCCTTGGCATTGCTTTCTGCCTCAATTTCATGAAGACCATTTCACTGTCCAATTTCAAGGTATGGCTATGTCCCTTCTGAGAGTCAGACTCCTTGTAATGCATTAAATACTTGTATTGATTGGCACATCTTCATTGCCAACAAGACTTCTAAATTATTGTTGCCAGTTCTGTCACTTTGTATAAGAGAAGAACTGAATGTTTATCCAGTGACTGGAGTCGATTGCTTTTTTGACTTGACTGGCTGTGACCTGTAATCCGCCAATCAGTCTCTCAAGCTTATTTCAGATATGGGAAATGTATCATTAATGACCTTACCCCTTGAAGTAACTTGTCTGGTCTTTTCTAAATTGTGGAAAAAAATCACTTGTCATCATTTGTTCAAAATGATGCCTATCATCGGATTCCTTTGAGAGAAAGAGAGGAGAGATCTGGACATCCAACATCTGTTAAATCAAACCTTATGCCATTAAAAGTAAACAAAATTATTTAAATATACACACATATCTGTAAACATGCATACATAAACATAGATATTTGAAATATTTTAGTTGCTCCTTTCCTCCTCAATATTCTAGGTTAGCAGGATATACCAAACAGATGATAAATAACAATAATCCTAATAGTCAAAAATAAGAATAATTATAAAACTACAAAAAAATAAATCTAGGACAAAACAAACAGTACAATTTTAGGGAAGAAAACTAAAATAAATCCTCACAAAAAATGGATGGATATGATCCATTCTATAATGTAAGATGCTATCTAACCAAAGAAAAATTAAGAGAGGGAAAGTATTATGAATGAAAAATTGTTATCTGGCATCAGGGTCTGTCTAATGTATTTCCAGCTTTGCAACATGGAATAATGTTAAAAACGGCTTCCACATTAAAAAAGAAAGAAAAAAAGAAGTCGTCGGTTCCCTCTGCTACAGCGGATCGGTTCCAGTTGAGCGACCATAAAAAGCATTTCATTTGACCACATCTTGAAGCATGGAGATGATGGACAGTTCCAGTTTAACAGTTTTGTTGGTTGTTTTTTTTGCTGCAAACATGCCTGTTGTAAGAATCTGTCTTTGATGGTCAGGAAGGGTCTTTGTTTTGTCAGAGGAACCAAAAATTGCCAGTTTGCAGTCTAAATTAATATTGCACTTAAGTTGTTTAGAGAACCAGTTGAAGATATGTTTCCACTGGCTATACAATGTGGGACAGTACCAAAATAAATGTGCTAATGATCCTTCTGAACCACCACATCTGTCACACATTGGATACACTGAATCACATATTCTATTAAGTTTGGTTTTAGAGTAATGAATCCTGTGCAAGACTTTATATTAAATCAGTCTATATTTGGAATTTGTGGAGCAGCTGTGCACACTGGATAAAGCTTCCTCCCACAGTTCTTCTGGCACGGAACCATCCAGATCTCT
The DNA here is from genome assembly GCA_028567055.1 of Leptatherina wallacei. Classification (NCBI taxonomy): domain Eukaryota; kingdom Metazoa; phylum Chordata; class Actinopteri; order Atheriniformes; family Atherinidae; genus Leptatherina; species Leptatherina wallacei. The sequence goes on from JAOXYM010000001.1 coordinate 25,859,762, forward strand.
GGTCCACGCTTCCCTAATATGTTCAGTTTTAGTTGTTGCAGAGAAATCCAAGACGAAGCATGAAATCAGATGTTTAGGGTTTGAATACAATGACAGCATATCACAAAAAGTGTGACTCTGTGGTCTCTTAATGAATCCAGGCATGTCTTGCTGTTCAAAATTTCTTATTTGCAAAGAATGAAAATAAAGAGATTGTGGGAGGTTGTATTGAACTTCAAACGGATTTAAATGATGCAAACTTATCATCTATATAGAGATCACCCATAGAGCAAAGTCCTCCCTTCCTCCATTCCATGCAAACATTGTCCATCAGTGCAGGTTTGAACAAATTATTATCTCATATAGAGGTGTATCCAGAAACATTTGGTAATCCAAGGGATGATCTGATTTAATTCAAAATCTTTTAAAAGTTTTTAATAATAAAATTGTGGCTAAGTAACTTCTGACGATATTCCACCCCAAAGAAAAGAATTGCTGGTCTAGAAGTCCCAACAACTAGAGTTTTTTCAAGTTAAAGGGATTTTTGATTTCAGTTCATTTTGGTTTGGAGTTGGGTTTTCTGCTGTTGTTGTGTGACACATGTGGTTTTTATAAGGTCACACATTTGACCTTTAAAGTTCAAGAATCATAATTGCTAAAAAAAAAAAATGCAATCATTGAATCTCTCATTCATGCTAATCAAACAGCTTAAAGGTTTTTTCCAGCAGTGAACTTAATGTTATTTTTATATTTTCGTTGTCACAGATCTGTGTGATTCTGCTGAGCCTCCTGCTTGTGTACGATGTCTTTTTTGTTTTCATTACTCCTTTCTTCACCAAGGTTCGTATACATCGGTTTTTATAGAGACCTCTAACGGTCTTTTTCCACATACTCAAACAAATATTGAGTCACACTTTTTTGTGAAAATGTGATTATTTAAGCTCAGAAACTGTTAACAAAAGAAGCTGTTTTTTAACATTAGATATTTTTGCAGCTTTGCTGTTTGATGTACTGTCATTTTATAACTAGTGAATATCATAATGGCTATTTATTTTTAACAGAATGGAGTTAGCATTATGGTGCAGGTCGCCCTCGGCCCAGATGCTTCTGGAGAAAAGGTAAGCTATCTGCATTCTTTTCTGCTAGACCTTGAGAGGGAACTCCACACTGTTTTTAGGCTTTTACCAAAATATTGCCGTCCCCCCTTCATATAAATTTGATGGAGTTAACATTGAAAAATAATCTTAAAATTATGCTCAGATTTCTTTTTTTGTTATTGGTTTTGTTTCTTATAATTCTGATTGAAGTCAGTAGTTTTGTATTTAAGAAACATCAGAGGGGAAACATTTTTTAAATCCACTGACTGATTTATTTGGTACCATCCAAGGATTGTCTTTCTTTGCGTTTCGCTTGTATCATTAGGGAAGGTGAGGGCTGGTGGTGGAAGCAGTGTAAGAATAAAACGGAGGGCCCAAAATAAGAAAATGGTGTTAAAAAATAAGAAAAAGGTGATGATTTCTGCAGAGGCTTGGGGAAACGCATGTGAATGGGAGAAGTTTTCCATTAGGACTTCTTGCTGGAAATCTTTCTGGCCCAGAGATGTCCTGTTGGTACCTAAATCTAACCAAACTCTGCCTTAAAGCTGAATGACAAGATTAAGAAATAATTGTTAAAGATATTTGTATTGCAAAACTCACTTTGGGGCTTTGGATCTCAGTCTCTTGAATGAAAGTCCAGTGAACTATTTTTCCCTTGTGACCTGCTTTCTGTGTAGATTTGGTCACTCCAGATATTATTTTTTACCGTCCTCTCTGGAAGAAAATCCTCAAGGGGAACTTCTCTAGCTCACAAAATGCATTGGTAAAAATTAACCTGACTGACTGGTGCTGCAGAGGAGGGCTTTCACTGGCTGCAGACTGACTGGTTTTCTTCCAAGTGCAACCTGCACTCTCAAAAGCTCAGAGAATGAGGATGCAAGGATCCTGTCAAACATATTGCCAGAATGTAAACTTTACTCTTGTTGTGAGTCACAAAAAAAAGAACAATCTGAAGAAGTTTTTAAGCTTGAGAGTGCAGTGGTTTTATTGCCTATAATAAGCTAAAAGCCAAGCTTGGTGGAATTCCCTGTCAGATTTGCACCAGCTTTATTATGTTGAAGGGAACGGTAGACTGATGGACTAACTGTGCGCTGGGGTTGGGTGGGCTCTGTCATAGACACAAGGTAACATGGTGGAGATCCCTGCTGAACCCCAGGCTCCCTCTGAGAAAGTAAGACTTGTTAACCATCCACTTTTACTTATCTTTTCTTTTTCTTTTTATGTTACATCCCACTTTTAGAGGGACGAGGTGGGGGGTTTCAAATACATTTACTTCTTTTGTCTGAGAAAGAACATTCTTGAATAGTTTCATTATTTTAAATTAGATTAAAGATAGCAGGGGATTTCATACTTAAGTATATGTTTGATTTTATATGATATTTTAATTAAGGTTGACATGAACTTTTAGAATATAATCACTTGATTAACAGGACACTAACCGTAATAAGATTTCCTTATAATATGATCAGGAAAACTTATGGAAAGAGCAGTTTTTTGTTTCAGATGTCACTCAAAGGAAATTATATTTCAGCTGTATTTTGTCAACTATTACAAAGAAATGCCAGTAGGGACACCCCACTCTTAAGACACAAAAAAATCTAAAATGCAATTAATTACTGTTGATTGACAATATCAGATCTTTCATTTAAAGACCCCAAATCTGAGGAGATTTATAGCTTCCTGTCAGTTGGATTTGTGCATCTACTGTTCTTATAATTCACATAGATCCCAAAGATTCGGTCATACTAAGGAAAGTCAAGATGCAGCTAAGTAGGCAGGTGGCATTTAGACAATACGGAAACATCCTACAGTAATTTACATCAGTGTGTTTTCTACAGTTTAAAGAGATGTGTATTAAGTCAAGGGATTGTAACCTTGGGCATACCTTGCCATTGAATGGATGTTTTATTTTCTCAGCTGCCAGTGGTGATGCGTGTCCCACGGTTCTCGGCTTGGGCTCAGAATCTCTGTGGGATGCAGTTCTCAATTCTGGGCTATGGGGATATCATTGTTCCAGGTAAGATTGAGTTGGTTGCCACTCACTGTAAACTGCAGAAAATCAAATCATTTGAAACCTCTCTCATGGCTGTACATACTGTCTTATTGATTCTTTTTGGAAGTGCAGGGTACTAACCGGTGTTGTTTTCGTCAACGATAATGAAGAGGAAATTATTTCGTTGACAATCCCTTTTTTTCATGACGATAACGAGACGGTGACTAGTTAAACATTTCTCTTTGATGACGAAACATGATGAGAGGAGCGTGAGTTTTCGAGACTGGAGGAAAATATTAGTGGGTGGTCTGTCAGACGTGCGGTATCAGCGCAACCCGTTCCACCTGATCTGAGAACGTCGGGAAACTAAAATAGAACAGCAGAAGCAGTCAGAGTCCGCAGCTGATAAAATAGACAAAAATTAGGATTTTTTTTTCTCTGTTCTATACATGGGCTACTAAATGTTAGGATTATTTTTTTATAAAAGTTCACATTATTTGGGAAAGTCAGGGACCAGCAAATCTTCAAGATTTTATTTTAAAGTTGTTGAATGTGCACACTTCAGTTGTTAAAAGACCAACACTTTGTTTTTTTTCCTGTTTTTATCCTACAAAAACTAGACTAAAACCCTTTTGAGTTTTCGTCAACTAAAACTGGACTTAAACTATCACATATTGAAATGACTAAATGTGACTAAAACTAATATGCATTTTCATCAAAAAGACTAAGACTAAATCTCAAATGGCAGCCATAAACAACACTGGTAGTAACACATCTACATCACTCTGAAATTAAAAAAAAAATTTGCATATCAATTACAATCTTTCCTTGAAGCCAAAATGCGAGAACTAAACGAAAAAGTTGAATGTTTTTGTGTTGCAACCTCCTGATTTCCAGCATCCTCAGCCAGATTGTAACCGGACGCCCCTTATGCAGATAATTTCTCTGTACTCATTCCGTGGTTGCTTTTACACTGTCAATGGAAAAATGAAAAAGAAGAATTTAGGATGAATGTGTAATTGGAAATACCATTTACTACTTTCTCTTAGCTTTTAAGGACCCTAAACCAATGATGTTTAAAAAAAAAAAGAAGAAAAGAAAATCCATAAAGCAACCAGGCAGTCCAAATGATACCATATGCTTTATAATCTGCACTCTGCCCCAACAGGTCTCCTGGTGGCCTACTGCAGCAGGTTTGATGTTTGGATCAACAGCAGCAAGAAGATCTACTTTGTCAGCTGCTGCATAGGTAACTTCCAGCTCCACCATTATCAGTCTGCTATATTTTTTCTTTATGTAGATGTTGAAAGGAAATCTTAGACATGAGTTAGTCTAAAACTTGAAGTAATTTAGGTAAATGTAGTTTGCAGTGTTATTGTTTTTTGACATATTAGAGGTCTGCTGATCTTGTTGCACATTATTGACACAGCTGCTATTTGCTTCAGGTCCAGGCTTTTGAATCCATCAACATTTATAGAATAACATCTTTTTTAGTAATGTGCTGCCATTCTTTTTGATTACCAGTAGATGTCTCTGTTTGCTGTATCTAAACTCTATTTGAGGTGCATTCTTGAAGTCTTCTCTCCATTTCTCTTTCTCTGTGATTCTCAATTAGCCTACCTGCTGGGAATGATACTGACATTTGCCGTCATGCTGCTGTCAGGGATGGGCCAACCTGCTCTCCTCTACTTAGTGCCTTTTACCCTGATAACTTCTGCCGTGGTGGCGGGGTGCAGGGGGGAGATGAAGCAGTTCTGGGCAGGAACCACCTATGAGGTGAGAAGAGTAGTAAGTAGTATTTATGTATGGATTTGGCAGATGTAATTTCCGGTGTTTTCAAATAGATTTCACTGTATTTTCTTCCAATTGGATATTTTAATATCAAAACCAATTCATGAGATCATGAAACAACTTTTTGATAATCTTTATTTTTAAGACCAAATGACAGAACAGGGGGTTCTTGCCAATATATGTGGTCACTGCTATAACAGGATGGTATTGTAAATACTGATATTACTATTATGGAAAAGGCTAAAGTGCTTCAGTTGCAAGCTACTTGTGCACAACAATATAAAATAACCTAACCATGTCTCGTTCAGCCCTGCTTTTCTATTTGTGTGTGCCTACATATTGTAGTCCTTGAGAACAGATCTTACTACTCCACTTTTAAAGTGTCTGTAGACCATTTTTTAAACCTGCAATTGCTTTTGAATAACAATAAAGACATTCCTTAGTTGGAGCTACATTGATATCACTAGTTTTAAAAATATATATTTTATTTATTAAATATCAGCTGCACAAGATGCTATTCCTGGTAGTTTCCCCTGCTCCATTCCCTCCTAAACTCCGTAACTGCTGATATATTGACTGAAATGAATACTGGGTAAATATTGCACAGTCATTGCTCCTACAGAAGAAAACCGTGTAAGACAGTCATGTGATCTCTGTGCTTTGTATAATTTTTGTGGCATTGTGTATCCCACATAGAGTTAAAGTTAGGCTGTTGATATTTCTAAGATAAGGCTGTTTGTTGTCTCTACTGTATAAACGATTTTTGTACTAGAGGTCATGTCATGTGATTCATTTTGGGACATGCCAACCTACAGCAGTTTTTATTTTGTTTTACAGATACAGTCATATTGTCTGATACTTTTTTTACCCCAAAACTACAGGGGAAAAGGGCATCCAAACATAGAAGTATGCATATAAAGCACAGAGTTAGACATGAAATGAAACACAACCACAAAGATAATGCCATTTTTAAATGCACAAGAGATTAATTATTTTGAATCAGCTTTTTTTCCCTTTTTTATGCATGAGTATTAAATGCAATCGGGGCCATAAATTCATCTGATTAGTTCATTTTTGCAGCAAGGAAATACAGCAGTAAAGTTATGTTTAAACTTGGTAACTACAAACTAGTTATGTTACCTTTCCACAGCCATCCTTAAGTTTTCAGTTTTATCTTTAATCTGACCGTCATTAAAGGTTAAAGTTATTACTTGTACTGTGTAAAAATATATTTTGCATGAAATTTCCTTCTCAGTTGGGTTTCAGGACAATCCCAGCTTACATGAACTGACTGAAGAATCATTTTGGAAATCAGTTTATAGAAACCCATGCAAATATTTCATTGCGTTCCAAAAATTCCTCATGCTGGGGTTCTAAATAACTCAAAACATTTAAAACGTGAGACATTTTCATGCATGTCCACATGCATTTGAGACAGTAGAAGGGTTGGGGTGAGAGGGACAGAAAGATCCAGGAAGAGATGCGACTGACTTTGCTTAATTTTCACCAGGTTTTGGATTCACCCAGGGAACCTTTGCTGTCAGGTGTGCTTCCCTCCGACCAAGACCTCTCCTTTGCATATTTCCTGTCATTGGTGTTGCTTACTGCAGTGCCTTATTGTCTCTTACCAGCTTATTTTATCCCTTTGCCTTCTTATATTTTGACTCCTAATTTCCAGGGTCAGTGTGATATTTAAAGACAAGATTCTAATATATTTTGGTACTGTAGTGTTTTTCATTTATTGACCACTAGATGTCTCTAGTCAATTGAAAATAATCTTCCAATGTGTATGAACAGCTTTAAAACTACAATCTTGGGCTTGTCTTAAACCTGTGGCCCTGGAATACTTTCAACTTCATCTTTCTATTTATTTAAATTTTTCCTTCTTTTTTATGTCCATACCCCATTTCTGCCCCCGTCAGTCATTTCCAATTTACAGGAATCAAAACTCAACATGTTCATTTTGTCCTCTGCATGGTGCTGCTTGCAGTTAACATGGGATAGCTGTGGCATGGATTTTGGATGCATTTTCTCTGTGGTTTTATATTTCTAAAACGTAGTACGCACTGTGCAGTGGTGAATTAAAATCCAATCTAAATGACCTGACTTTGTTTTTCTTCATGTCTTTAGTTTCAGACAGCCAACATTCCGGATTAAATGATTAACTTGTTCTTTTCCTTCCTTTAGAGGGAAGAACTGACTGCTCCGTAGAAGCTGAACGTTGCTGACTTACAGTTGAACATGGAGCCCACTTTTTGGATGCTTTTTAAAAAAAATACATTTTAATTTTACATTTGCAAAGCAAGGGAACACATATAACTGGTCAATACTCTCTGCCAATGTGGAAATCACTTAGACTGACAGGAATGGGGAATTAAAAGTGCTGTGTAAGTAAAATAAAACATGTAGTGCCTGAGAGGTCTGTACAGTTCACTTTAGAAAACTAATGGCTTTGCCTTGGTGATGATTAAGGACAACTAAATGAGAACGCACTTTATAATATTTAGCCTGAGAGTTGTAATATTTAGCCTGAGATTTGTTTCATTGTGGGCAAGGTGGGGGGCTGGGGTTTAAATTCCTTATTGCTACAGTATTTTGATATCTGGGGTTTCTGTTTAACCTGTTTGTAAATTGTGACTTCTTTCATTGCCTTATATTAAACGAAGAACTTCATGTTCAGTGTGTGGATTTTGTTCCATTTAAATGTTGTCTTAGTTATCCAACGTCTTTCTGTAAAGTGCTTGTAAAACCTGGGGAAATGAATCACACATTTAGGTGCTGACCACTCCGAAAGAGCAGGGGTTTTAAAGGGGCTTTTTGTTGTTTGTTTTTTGTGCCTGGCATGAATAGATAAGTTCCTTAAATGAACACTACTAAAGAGAAGTTGCCAGTGCACAGGATTAGAACAAAGCTGACATATTTGTATCCCTGAAAGAGCTGCCTATTTGTGTCAAAAAGTTCCTTTCCAACCATTAAAGTTCATAAAGTAAATTAACATCTTTTATTTTTCCTCTATGTTTTAAGTCTCAATTACATGGTTAAATTGAAAGTCATCTTGCATTTTATGTAATTCTTATGATGTGGTTGTATTTTACAGTAGGATAAGTATACAGAAAGAGATCCAAGTGACTGGGTATCCCTGGCTACATGTTAATTAATCACCTATGAAGTGTTCTGTATGAAGCTATAGTAGTTACTAGAGACTTAGTGAAAAAGCTCAGTAAACAATTGGTTTGGGTCTTGCTGATTAAAGAATTTATTCACCATGCATGAATATGAACGGAAAGCACCCTCAAAGTTATCATAAATTACCTTGGACGGATCTCTAACTAAATGATCTGTACAGTCAAATATTTACAACTCGTAAAATTAGCCTACTTTTGTTTAGATTTCACCATCTCTGTCAAGCAGGTTAACCCTCAGCCAGGTTTAAAGAGGTGAGACAAGTCGAGCAAAAATTAAATACAATACATCTTTGTACTGGCTGCTTGTATTTAGGAAGAACTAAAACAAAGCGCACATGTGGCCGGTCGCTCCGCCCCAGCCACGTGACAGAGAGCTGGCTGAGTCAGCCGGCTCGTTGCGCAGCGTCAGTCTGGAGTCGCACAATTATGAAAAAGCAACCTTCCGTTGGAGCTGCAGCCGAAGCGGATCTCTCCAACGTCCAACGGGCTTTCCTTCCAAGGCTAATCAAGAGCACCGCCGATAGATGGATAAAAGCCACGACAAAGCTCTTCCTGAATCTCAACGGTGAAGAGAATGGTACGTGAGCTCTCCTGAGTATCCAGCTGACTCCCCCGGGTTTAATAGTCTTGCTAAATAGGCGCGGAAGATCGTCGTGACTGATCGGGGGTTTTGAGTGGCAGGTCCCCCCCACCTCCCTCATGCATGCTCTCTTCTGTCTGTCAGGTAGCCAGCCAGAAATCCCAGTGCTATTTGCTGTGTTTACGGAGTGTTTGGTGGTTCTGATCAAACACTGCGAAGCTAGCATATCTAGTAATGGGTGACAGAGTATCTAACAAGAAAACCCCCAAATCACACACGGGCGTAACGGTAGCAGGCTAAATAGCTAGCTTGCTAGCACCGAAGCTAGGTACTTAACCTAAGCTAACTAGCTACGGCTGCCTAGGTAGCTGTGTGATGTTAGTGGTGCTGTCTTTAACCACTAGACAAAAGAAAAGGCGTTTGTCCCCCAACAATGAGGCAGACACTGAACGGATAAAGCAGTGCTGTTCAGAGCGGCTGGCACTTGTAAAAGACACTTTACTTCCAGCTGTCTCCGATATCAGACAAGACACGCTATCAATGCCAGTAAAAAGTCAATGCCAGCTTGAGTGGCTGCCAGGTCTCTTCGGACTGAGTGCTTTTTATTCAGGCGGCGTGGGGAAAAGTTAAGTGGTGTTCCAACAATGATAGGTTTGATATCTCAGACTTTTAATTAAACCGTTGTACTGCCTGACACATTGTGATGAAGGGTGTTCAAGGCCCGCTTAAGTCATTGCTTGTGACCTGCGACGGACATTTGCGTTTGTAACTTGAAATATTACGTCTGTCGTAACAAACACGGCCTCCTCATTCCCCGAGAATTTCCTGTCTAGCCCTTTCTCCTCCCGCAGAATGTGGAGCTCGGCAATAATGGAAAGCGAAGATGTCATGTAGCCACAGCTGTGAGTCCAAATTGAGGGCATTGATGTTGATTTACATCTGATAATGTAATCTGTGCTCTGATTTTAATGATATGATCCTGGTGTATAGCATTTATAATCTATTTTGTCTTTATTTACCTTTCATCACAACATTGATTCACACATTGATTATTAAATGCTCTTCGTCAAATTTGTACATTACTTAATGTTATTGTAGATCAGCCCATTTACCACAAAAGCCTATTATACATCTTGATATTTAGTGATTACATAGGTTTAAATGGTAATGCAGATTCTCTTCAAATTGTCTTGTCACCAAATATGAATCATTACATGTGCAATATGTATTATAAATGTGGTAATTGGCTCTTTTGGTATACTTTTAAAGTGTCCCTTCTTTCACTTATAAGGTTTTACCCATCAGGACATGATGAACTTAAGATCCAATCCAGGTATT
>JAOXYM010000001.1:25871837-25891357 GCA_028567055.1 Leptatherina wallacei
GGTTGTTTTTTATGGGAGTTTTTGGTCTGTTCGTGACTTAGAACATTGTAAGAGACTATTCCAAGGACTTAAAGTGATTTTTGCATAATATGTCCCCTTTAAATTTAAATATTTGCGATTAACAGTTAAAGATTTAATTGCAGTTTTTGAAGATGACGATCAGTATGTCTGGATGATCCACAAACATAATCTTCATTCACATGTGCCAAAACAGGGTCTGTGAGGTGGTTTATTGGTTTATACTATACCAGTGGCATAAAGATTATCAGAAGATGATTACATTGTTAGTCCCAGTTAGCTGTACGGTAATTAACCATTTATTATGGCAGCAGGCCTACCTGTCAAATCAGTGAACCACTACTACAGGAGCTAGATGGGAAATCCAACTCTCCTAGAAGCCAGTCAGTAAAAAAAGAAATGCATTAACCCGTGGAAGTGTCTTTGCTCGTCTTTCATTTCGAGAAATGCTCTCCAGATATCCAGCAACAGATGCTGTTATACCTACTCCCGTTCTGAGCTGCTGTTGTTGACATTCGTATGTAAAATCTGCCCGCTGCTGTCAGTGCAGGAAGCTCATTGGGCTGAACAGCTGTGCCTCGGTGTCGCACTTGAACCCTTATAAGATGGATTCTTTGGGGATTATCTTGCAGGTCATCACAAATCCTAGCAACCATGATGCTGGTGGTTGGCGTCAAGGTTGCCAAATTTTTTTATGTCAGTATTTGAGAAGTAAGTATCAGATGTGCAGGTATCCTTTCATTTTATTCAGTGTTTATCAGACTCGATGGGATGTGTCTTCAGCCAACAGCTGAAGGGAAACGGCTGCCTAAATGTGCATCGGTGGATACGGTAATGTTGTTTGCTTCTATAAACTTGATGTGAGACTTGCTGTCAGATTTCCGTGCAGTGATGTGCTTCACTTTTAAAGAGAACTGCAGCAATGACTGAAGGTTATGGCATGAGAAGAACTCATGACAAGAGCTTTAGCTCACTGTACCGTGGTGGATGCCCCAGTTCTAAGTCCATGCTTCTGGCCATGTACAAGCAGGGGTTATTTTTGATGTAAAATATATACAGTTTTTTAATTTGAATGTCAGAAATGTGACGTCTCATGATTTATGCAGTCCAGAATCTTATCTCAGTTTTCCCTTTACGAGAAGTCTGGAAATGCTTTTAGGCATATTACAGCCAGTGCTCTGTGATTTATTTTTCTTTGAGTAAATGAGGATCACAACAAAATGTCAGATTAATTTTGTCTCTTCTAATTCTCTGAGAACCGCTCTTTGTTTGGCTAGTACTCAAACTAAAGTGCTGACCCCAACGCTTGCTCTCTTTCTTGTGGTTGATAGAACTGTGGCCTGATGTTATCTTCCCCTTCATTACGTCAGCAAGGGCTGCAGGAGTGAAAGGTTGACCAGCCAGCCTGGTTACATGGTGGAGTGTGTGTGTGTGTTTGTGTGAGCTGCCAGGGAATGACAGTTTGAAGATGAAGGTTCAGGACCTGATCATATTTGTGCCCCTCAGTGTGAACACACTAATTCCCAGAGTTTTACATGGCTGCTCATGAACAAAACCGACAGGATTTTCTAACTGATGGGGACAGAAAGGTGCTGGGTTATGCTTTTTCTATACCAACCAAGTTATCAGAAAACAGGGAGCACAGAGAGAGAAGCCAAAGAGGGAGGGAGTGAGGAAGTGGGAGAGTGCGAGTGTTGTGTTGTGTTTTTTGGCAGGGTCTGTAAAGCTCAAGTCTTTTGTTGGCTGACATTCTCAGGTACCATAGCTACAGGTTAGCAGAGCACAGTCCTGCTTTATTAACACTTTGTTAGATCATATTGGATAAAAAAGAAGGGGTTGTTTTTGTTTGGAATCCTACCTGTGATCAGGGGAGCCATCTCTTATTTGCATATATTCTGATTCACTTCAAGCTTATACTGTCAGCCTGTGAAAACTGGTTTGCTAAGTGTGGCAGGTTTTCTCTTATGCTGTCAGATCTTGATTTCCTGGCGGAATGTGAGGTGTTTAGGGAAGATCTGTGAAACGCCAATACCCCACCCCCTTTCACAGGTAACGTTGCAGTGAAATATGGGCACATTAATGGATGGGTACAAGGTGTGTTTCCTTTTGTTTACTTAACATCTGCTTCAGTTAAGCCCAGTCCTTTTCCTCTGCCTAACTTCACTCCATTTGTCTTTTTATTAGAAGCAGCACACACATGCTGCAGCTGCAGGGGGTGGTGGGGAAGGGGTCTACAGTGTTTGTTTCTTTTTATTAGCTTTTTTTTTTTTTTTTAAAGAATGAAATTAACTGATTAAATGAATGTAACTATTTTGGTCATCACTTCACATCTGTGTCTATGTATCATTTTTTGGATTGTTGTCAGTCATTTAGCTGCGTTCACTTTTTTATTTCACTCCATAATTTGGGCCTTTGGTAATTGATGGTTTATCTGCACTGTGTTGTTAACTCCGGGTTTATGGCAAGGTTGAACCAAAACATGTATCCAAATAGAAAGGGGTGACAATTCCCTACTATTGAACTAATAACGTATACCAAGAAAAACCTTTGCCAGTGGTGGAGGTTGTAACTCTTGAGTGGAAATCATTCATATTAAACACATTTTGCAAATTACTAATTCAATTTTTTTGAGACTCAACATATTTTATGTGAAACAGTCATAATCTAACACATTGATAGTGTTTAAATCCATGTTGTGGCTCTACTGTACTTTGGCCAGTTGATTGAAAACATTTGGATTGTTTGTTTGTTTAATTTTATTCTGAATGGCCATTTTCTGTTTGAGTTAAAGAGGGTCTGAGATGTTGGTAGAGGTTTTGTGTCTGCAGTGTGAATCACAGCTGGTGGTGTATCATCAGTAGACAACTAGGTATATATCACTGAGGCCTCAGCCTATCCACTAATCTTCTCCCACACCCCCTCCTCCCTCACCTCCTTCTCCCCAGTCTTTGTATAATATCTAGTTTGTCTCAGACACATTCATCTGCCCCCTGAGTGGCTTCTTACAGATTAACAGTGGATGGAGTTTAGAGGCAGCAACCTCTCACTGATCACTCAGCTTTTAACTCGGGCCGGATCTGTATGGTAACCGTAGCCCTGTAGACTTTGAAACTTAAATGGAAATTACGAGACCTTCTCAAACCAAGAGCGGACTTAGGTATTGCTGAGGATCCAGTGCTCGGGGGGGGAGGCTGTGGTGACAGTGGTTTGTCCAGGAGATGCATGAAGGATCCTTGATATGTTCCTGTACAAAGCCCTTAAACACAGAGATGAAGAGGAGGACATCCAGGTACACACTCAGTGGGTCGCGTCATTGGTCAAACAGTGAGATGACCTGTTCATTCAGCCAAACTGTTGTCTGTATTAAATAGAAAATGAGGGTGGGGTGTCTTTAGTTATTGGACTTTGCTCATTTGCTTTTTGTTTCTGTATTTTTTTTTTACACTGTCAAAGTCAAGCTGACACTTACGGTCATATGCTGCTAACTAACAGTAAACAGTACTGTAATGCTCAGGAATTGTTGAAATGCTTTGGTGTAAAGCAGCTGATGTTTGCGGACTTCCCTTCTTTGTGCTGGGATGGATTAATGGGGCTAATCACCCCCGGGTTTCTCTGAGCTCTACTGGAGGAACAATAAGGCTCGAAGCATTAATTGAAAAATTCCTTTCACTTGAAACCTCATGAGAAAGTGGTATTATAGAATGATATTGTTACTGCAGCTTAATGATATCTGGACATATTTAATTCAAGTTATCATGGTTTTATGTTTTCATGTCATCTGTCTTTGTTTGTTTAGATTTATGAATCCTTTTTTTTTATTATTTCAAATTCCATAGTACTAAATCCTGGACTGAGGTTGTACACATATTCTTAGAGCGTTTTATAATGTTTAGGCTTCATTGTCTCCAGAAATCATTTGAATCTATATTTATGCTGATAGAATTTGATTTTTCTTCTCTGTTTCTTTGAAACCAACATTTAATAAATGTCAGGTGATTGTTCGAACACAAAAACAGAACATTGTTTCAAAGATCCTCTGGAGTCATTTTGCTTGAATTGAATGGCAACATTGATTCCATTAATGAAAAAGCAAAGACACACATTTACTTCTGTGGTGCTCATAACTGTTTCTCTTTGTTCTCAGTCCCAGAAACCCTGGATAGAAAGCACTTTCACCAAGAGGGAATGTGTGTACATACTTCCAGTGTCAAAGGACCCCCACAGGTATGTGCCCAGGCATACTCTGGTGTGTCCTCTCTCCATAGCCATGGAAACGGGGTAATTGCATGGTATGAGTCAAAGTAGGCTCAAACCCTAACCACTGCTCTCCAAAGGGTGAATGAGTCTGTTTTAATGTTTATGTCTGTCACTGTAATTATATCTTAGAGAGGCCAGTTATGAACTTGTGTCATATTTCAAATCTTTATCTTGTTTTTTTGTTTTTGCCCCCCATTTGTTTCTTTACTCGGCTAGAATTGTTAGAGGTTATCAGTTTTATTGAGGGAAATTTGAATCCCCATTAATTATTATCATTAATCCTTTATATTCTTTTGGACTACTATTTTAAAGTTATATTTTCTCTGTTTCTTTGGAGCTCTTTGATGTTTTTCTCTCCAGTGCATCAGGATTTTTCAGCAAACATGCTGGAATCTTACAAAGCCGTGTCAGAATTGTGCGTGGGCCTCTTCTTGGCTTGTTATGAAGCCGACTCCTCGGTAGTTTTCACTGTATGAGAAACATTTAGAAAACAGATCTATTAAAAATACTTCAGCTGGTTACAGGGAACTGCACAATGAAAAGGAGTCATGTTAGAAATAAGTTTCCTTCAACTACATATATTTACTGTTTAACAGCCTCCTTTGGCCGTAAGCCGTGACTGCCACTATTCCAAGGAATTGATGCCTTCCTTCTTGTTAAAGCACAATCATGCTGTGTTTTCTTTTACATCAATTATTTCCTACTGGCTTTCTACGTATCAACTGCTGTACGTGCTCTTCCTCGGTCTTTTGGAGGTGTTGGTGAACATAGGCTTGTATAACATTAGGTCAGACAACTGCACATGACTGCAATCAAAGTGAGAATTCCTACGGCTGGTATTATAAGTCTTGACTTTACATCTTTATGGCCTGAAATGTATCTATAGTCAGATACTTTTATTGATGATGTTGTGAAATGTCTTCCAGATGCCTTCCAGGATGCCAGATTTGCCAACAGCTAGTGCGGTAAATATTTATTCATTCACTTGTTGCTTTACCTGACAGGATTAAACTGCAGGCTAACTTGGAGAGAATCCACGCAAACCAGTTTGTTTACACCAGAATAAGTCCCGTACATTCTTAGAAATTGTAATTCCATGTAGCGCTAAACCCCTTCAGGAAACAATTAACTTCCTGTCTTTGTGCGTCATCACACACATTTTTTCTTAAAGCAACTGAAGGTGATGAAATAACCAAAAAAAAGCTTAGTGTCATTATTGGGAATGTTTCTAAATGCTACATTCTATGAAACAGCATGCCTGTGTTGCTTTTTCTGGCCTTGGTATTATTAATTATAAGTTACTGTGCTATAAGTTTGCTGTTTTATAGAATTACATATACGCATGCTTTCAAGTAAATAAACCCACCTTAATCTTTGACACTTCCTCATCTGATTCTACTATCTGTTATATAAAATATTATTAAGTTGAATAATGGCACAGCAATGATGGAGGGCTTTAAATACTTGTGGAAGTGAAAATACTTGATAATCCTCATAGAAGAGTTGTGCTTGCTGAAGTACACCAGATTCTAATATTCAGAAAGTAACAAATGATTCTGTTATAACCTGAAGGTGCTGCTGTGGGCGTCTGGTGCGGCAGCATGCTGGCTTCACAGCCAGCTTGGCCACAAAGTATTCAGACGTGAAGTTGGGTGAGAACCCCAACGCGCCCATGCCCGAGCTGGTGGAGTGGTCAGTGGAGAAACACACAGAGGCGAGCCCCACTGATGCCTATGGTGTTATCAACTTCCAGGGAGGGTCTCACTCATACAGAGCCAAGGTGAGGAGAGCTTTTTGTCATATAAAAGGTATTTTAGAATCTATTTTAAAAGATTGTGTCTCACTCTATATGACAGATAGTTTTGTTCGATGCATATTTGCTTAGTCTTTCTCTCTGTGTCACTTACAGCCAGTTACTTGGAGCAGGATTTAAAAAAAAAATAATAATTGGTCGTTTTCATTTGGAGCTGATTTTCTTTGTGTTCACACGGGTGTTTTTTTTTTCTTTCTTTTTCTTGTTTCAACTGTTGACAGTATGTGCGTTTATCCCACGACACTCGGCCAGAGAGCATCCTGCGGCTGATGCTGAAGGAGTGGCACATGGAGCTCCCCAAGATCCTCATCTCTGTCCACGGAGGAGTTCAGAACTTTGAGCTTCACTCCCGCATCAAGCAGGTGGTGGGCAAGGGCCTCATCAAAGCTGCAGTCACCACCGGGGCCTGGATTCTCACCGGAGGGGTCAACACAGGCATGTAGTCTGAAATGGAGAAACATTATCTCACACACCCTCCTGAAAGGGCAGAGTTTCCCTACCGGAAAATGGAATTGGTTTAGATAAAGTCTTTTCTTTATCAAGTTGGAACATGTTCACATTTTCTGGATTTTTAAAATGTTGATCTACCAGTGATTAGGTGTTTGTGGATATACTGACATGAACACGTCTGTTGGTAGTGTCCTTTCCTATAGGTGCATTCACTTGAATCTAAAACAGATTTTTTAAATTTTATTTAAACTGTAATTAATATAGATATAACTGAACTACATGGGGACTCTGGCCTGTTAGAAATATTAGTATGTGTATGTATGTATGTGCATACTGTGTAAGATGCTCACAGTGACATTGTTTACAAAGTTTTCCACAAACACAGCCACCATGGGGGTGAAACGCTGATGCAGCAGAAGTTTTAATGCGGGCCTTTAAGCATGTCATTTGTGAGTTGCTGCTGAGGTGTGTCTGCAGCCACAGCACGCCGTTAAGATGCTGTGGTCTGATCATAGTGTTTAAGTCATTACTCACAGGGTCAATTACTCAGAGCAATGATTACTTTAATTCCTCATTGATACTCTGGCCAGCTGGGATAGTCTCCTGGCTTACAAATTACTGCTGAATCCATGAGATCCATTAGTTGAAGCCTGTGGCTCATAAACAAGTGAGAGGGAGCCAATGCTTGTGTCCGGCTTGCCTCATTACATGGGTTTTAGTGGTAACTGTTCTGTGTTGTGGTTTCTTCTGGTTGCCACAGTTTTCAGTATGCTTTGACTTTATTTTGCCTGTGACTTTTTTTCATGATTTTGAATGAGAAGGACACACAAATGTTTTCAAGGATTAACGAAACTTGTTTTATTTGTTTACTGGCTCCTACCAAAAGGTGTGGCCAAGCATGTGGGGGACGCTCTGAAAGAACACTGTTCAAGATCGTCAAAGAAAATTTGCACTATCGGGATCGCACCATGGGGAGTCATCGAAAACCGAAACGATCTCATTGGGAGAGATGTAAGAATTGAGATCTAGATGTGATTCTGTAGAACCGTGCTCTACTCTCTCTCCCTCTCTCGTACCTTTTTTTTTTAATACATCCTCATTTCCCCAATGCAGATTGTTGCTCCGTATCAGACGCTGCTGAATCCTCTTAGCAAACTAAATGTTCTCAACAATCTGCATTCCCATTTTCTGCTGGTGGACGATGGAACGGTGGGAAAGTACGGAGCTGAGGTGAACCTGCGGCGGGACCTGGAGAAGCACATCAACTTACAAAAAATACATGCCAGTAAGAAAAACAAGCAGAGCCTGGGTGTTTTTAGTTAAAGAGGTCTCAAACTTTCAAGTCTAAAAACTTTTGATTGCTCCTAAGTACAAAAGCACACCATATGAATCAATGAAACGACTGAAATAAACATATTGTTATTTGTAAAATTATAACTGGATTATAACTTTATAGGATTTATTAGGACCAGTACTTCACCAGTTTTGTCTGCAATACTCCCAACTGCCCTCATCTGACATGGGGAAACAAATAAGAATAGTATCTCAAATATGTTTGTTGTGTTATATACTGTATTTAAATGCTTTTCAGAGTTCTTTCTGTCTGACACAGATTGTCTCACATATCTGCTGACATGTTTAGACGGCAATCCTTCTGTCTTCCTCGGAAGTATTACCGTCGAAACATGTCTGGTATGCGAGACATTCTGTGTCGGACAAAAAGAACTCTGAAAAGCAAATTTAAAAAGTGTTTTTTGCTCCCTGTTTTACCTTTTTTGCTGTGCATTAAATGGCCTTTAAAACATCACTTTTAGTTCAGGTGTCAATGATTGACAGTTACCTGTGAGCATGAAGGTTGTATCACCTACAAGGACAATTAATTATCATTAGTTTTACTGGCAGTTGAAAGTTTGTGATAACAGTGAAATGGGAATTATCACCTCAACCTCTCACACCCTTTGACTTGCATGCAGGTGTTTAATTATTATGAGATTGTAGCTGAAGGGGATTGTGTAACAGAAAACAGGATCAGTATGTGTGACCATGCTCTGTGTGGTCATCAGGATATTAAATAAGTCCCTTTTTTATAAGTGTCTTCCAGTTAACTTGTTATATCTTCTTCTAGGAATTGGTCAGGGTGTTCCTGTTGTGGCGCTGATCTTTGAAGGTGGCCCCAATGTGATTCTGACTGTGCTGGAGTACCTTCAGGAGAGCCCTCCTGTCCCAGTGGTGGTGTGCGAGGGGACTGGCCGTGCTGCTGACATACTGGCCTACGTCCACAAGCAGACAGAAGAGGGGGGGTAGGTTCAGATTGGGCTGTGCACCACAAAGTAAATGAAAGCTTTTGCCAGCTAACTCCAGATCAATCAAACCAAAGTTTCAGTGATTTACCCAGTAAAAACTAAATTGAAATATTAGATAAATGGTAGGAAGTAAAAGTTGCTGTCCTGCAGCGAACTGAAGAAGGATGAGCAATGCTAATGATTCAGCAAGTGTTTTCCTAAATGATTAAAGATGCGTGGTTAAAAATGGTCATCATGGTCAGATGTGTTCAGACTGAAGAATTTATGAATGATTTTTAACTTTTTCTTATTCAATTCCTTGTTGGCAGAGTTGTCGCTGACTTTCGAACAGCAGCAAAGTTAAACCTGGTTACAACTGAGCAAATATAAAGTCCCCTGCTGTCAGCCAGGGACATTTTCACAGATTCTATTATGTAATTGAATTGATTTCTTCAAATCACAGTTTTTTCGGCATGGCTGTGAACGTGTTGACAGAAAAGGTGGACATCTGCAACAGCCAATGACGGTGAACATTCATAGATCCAGAGCAGTAGGATTAGATCAGATTAATGTTCACTGAATCCGCTAAGGCCAAAGGACATGGAAAATATTTAACAGAATTTTTTCAGATCCGAATCCTGACTGGAGAAGTTGCTTACCTAATTGTACAAAGTGGCTGTAGTTATTTATAGCTCTCTATCAGCAGCTTGGACATAATTAGTACAATGTAAAGTCTGAAGTTTACTACAGTTATATCATGCAACATGAGATTCAAGGATCTCTCAGTGGGATACCTGAACTCCCAAAACAAAACAAGCCCGTTAGAGAAGTACCTGAAATGTTAGAAGTAGGGGAAAACAGCTGAGAGTAAGGATGAATTTGTTGATGATGAGGCTTACAGTTGTCTGCAAAATTATTCATACCCTTCCATTAAAGAAGGAAAAAATAAGCTGAAACTGACAAAAGTAATAATGAATAGAATTTTTATGAAAATCATGACTTTGTTTTTGAATTGTGGTTCAATAGAAATGTTTTTAAAAAACAAGCAAAAAATATGAGAAATTAATATATGTTATGTCACTCATAAGCCAATATTTTGTTGAGCTCTTTTAAGGCGATCAATGCAATCAGGTGTTTTCTGTAACTCTCAATCAGACTTCTACACCTGTTGGCAGGTAATCTGGCCCACTGCTCATCAGCAAAGTGCTCTCGTTGGTCCGTATTGTTTGTTTGTTTGTTTATTATTTTTTCAACTCAATTAGATTAAAAAAAATAATGCCTTATTTCACTAAATTTGTAATTTAGCAACTTTATATATAGTATAACTTTTTTAGGTCTTCCGTTTTTTTTAATTACTTTGAGAATTTTCCCTTTTCTTTAATGGAAGGGTATGAATGATTTTGCAGACAACTATAAGTGGCTGAATCAGTTCTTCAGTGTGTATACTCAGATTTAGCCACTTAGACAGTACAAGAGGAAAATTAACCAAAACTCTCTTGAAAACCAGTACAGGAGTTTTTTTTTTTAAGTTTAGAAGGGGGGGGGGGGTGAATGAAAATGATTGCAGTAAAGATCTGGGAAAGCTGGACGAAGCCCATTCTTTAGTTCCTATGGTAGAGGATTGTCCATTGGAATATTTAGAATGCGATTTTTCACTCAAGGTTACTTTACTTTGATTGATTATAGTCGAACTCCAGAAATGAGATGCCTGTTGAGTGATTGCAGATGGCAGGTCCTGAGCATAGCCTCACAGAGCCGGTTAGGAAATATTCATTTAAAAAGTTTTCATAACGCCGCTGGTAAACATACTGCTTCAGCACCCAGAACTGTGGGAGGGATTTCCTTAGACATGAATATTTCAAATAAACTGAAGAAGGCAAAAAGAAAAAAAAAAGGTGTAAACCTGTGTTTTGCCTGGGTGCAGTCTGTTAAATCTGTTCGTCATTTTGAAATTTTATTTAAAAAAAAACCCCACATTTTTCTTCCTCCTCTCAACAGATTTTTTCCGACTTATTAGACTTCAAATACATCTAAAGTCAAAAAGTAGCAACAGGGAAGAGAGGAGGACAAAATCAGTCTGATTTTAAAGATTTAATGGCCCATGAGCATTAATGAGTGGGTGTTAGAACAATCTGACTCTAACCTTGTTGTACTGTCATCATTCTAGTGGTCTTCCTGACGGAGTTGAGACAGACATCATTGCAACCATCAAGAAAACGTTCAACTTCAGCCAGAGTGATGCCATTCATCTCTTTCAGACTCTGATGGAGTGCATGAAGAGCAAAGAATTGGTAAACTTTATTCATCACATTATAGTAGCTTACACTCTCATTTTTATGCATTTTCCTTTTCAGTTTCAGTGAGAACAGCAGTAAAATCAGCCATAAAGGTTATATAATTCATCAAACAGAAAGTTTATAAAAGCCAAAAGCTGTCCACAGAATTGAGTGAAATTGGTGCAGCTTTAAGGTAGAGCTCAAATTCTGAATCAATGTGGGCGGCCGTACCCCCTGGGGGGGCTTTAGGGGATGTAAACATAAAGTCTAATGTTGCCGTCAGTTTTTTTGGCTGTGGGCGGTCACCCTGAATTTTTTTGGTATGTTTGTTTACAACTTGGCAAATTTGCCCCCATGAAACTTGGCTGAATCAGGTTAACACGTCCGTTAATGCACAATTAATGGTCGCGAGATTATTATTTTTATTGTTATTTATATTTAAAATGATTTCTTTTTTAATATGCATACTGAAGAAAACTTAGAGGCCTCATGAATCTGAACCAAGTTATGTAGATGTTGTTTTTTTTTTTAACAGATATAAATCCTCAAAGTGTTATTTCAACAGAATCCAGCTAAATGGATCTTGTATGCAGCTAAAGTGAAAATAGGAAGAAAAATTCTGATGAAGATGGCAGCTCGTGTTTCACATCTTTCTGCTCTTGAATTGTCACACCCCCATCACAGCTGGAAAAACCTTTGAATGAGATGATTAAATTTACCCTCTACCACAGAAAAAAACACAATTTTTCAATCAGATTACTGAATTATTGAACCACTCAAAAGGTTTCACTGACAACAGCTGCTGATTCCTCTGTTAGTGTAAACTGGTTTCATATTAAAACAACTTCAAACATCTGGATAATGTCTGTGGGAACCTGCTAATCGGTACGATCTTCTTTCTTGGAAAAAAGATCACTGTGTTTGACATCAGCTCAGAAGAGCACCAGGACATTGATGTAGCCATTCTGAGGGCCTTACTCCAAGGTTAGTAAATGACTACTTTTTTTTTTAAAACTTTGTCCTCAGACCTCTTTATTAAAGGAACTTGGTGAAAGTCACGTAAATTTGATTAAGTCTATTCATATACTGCAGTTGTTGGCATTTAGAGGTTAAGATTTCAAGTCTTGCTAATGTTTTCTTTCTGATATAGATATGCTTTGAGAACACAGTTCCCCCCTGTGTGCCCTTTTTCTTTCTGCTCCTGAGGAGATCATGTTGCTCACATTCACATGGGCTCTCTATTCCAACACTCAGTTTCTGAGCTCCATGCCTCCCTGTATTATCCCCTCCTCTCTCTGCACTGTTAAAATGTTTTCAGATAATGCCTCCATTAGGTTATGATAGCTCTGTGTCATTTTTATCATTTAAAGAATTAAATTAACTAAACTAATCTAATCTAACTAAGACTCAGGACGTTTTATTTTAGAGGCTTGCTGTACTGAATGTAGGTAGGTGCAGCACATATTTTCTACTTGTTCAACCTTTATTCCAGTTCATGTAGACAAAGCCAGGTATGTGTGACTGAAAGTGATTGATAGTTCGGGGAAACAAGTTCAGGATCTCTACAGAGAAACCCCCAGGCCTGTGCAAGTGGTGCACACTGAGGCACGTATTTGTCAGCCTACGGTGCAGTCATCTTGGTGCAACAACAACTCGGCTTAAAAATGTTGCACAAAAGCTCTCAAGTGCTATAAATATAATAAATGTTGCTCAGAGGGCTTTTCCAATTTCTACTTAAATCATTTATCAGACTGCACATTGAATCAGACGTCACTCTGGGGGTGTACTAACTCCGTTTGAGAATCAGGGGAGCTGATGGGCAAGCCAAGCTGCTCCGTCACCATCTATAACGACTAAAATATGAAAACATTAGTGGCACACGATGGGTAATTATTTAATCTCCTCATCTGAGGTTGGAGTCGTTTTACTGAATAGGCAGAATGTTTCTACAAAGCACTGAATAAACTCTTGGATGCATCTCATTTTATATGTAAAGGTTTAAAGCAGACAGGACAATCAATTCAGTTTACAGTGATTTCTGATTATTTGAATCGGATTGCTCCCACAGGACAACCAGGCAGATTACTGTGGAAGAGACCAGGAGACTGAACTGGGATTTACTTTGTAGTCTGATCTGCTCTGTTGTTGTATTAGTGTGTAATTGTACTGTTGCTCTGTGCTTGCTCTACTAACCCCCTCTAATCCTGCTAGCTGGCTAAAAGGGAATACACAGTTAATAGAATGTACTTGCTTGTGAAATAATATTTTCTGGGTGTGTGTTTACACATGTCTCTACCTGTGTATTTCAGGCACAAACGCGTCTGCCTTCGATCAGCTGGTCCTGACTTTGGCCTGGGACCGTGTGGACATTGCCAAGAACCATGTGTTTGTGTATGGACAGCAGCTACTGGTACGTTTATGAATTTGTGTGTGTGTGTGTGAGTGAGTGAAAGCTCCCAAGGTTGTTTGCTTAGCTCAGCATCGGCGAAAAACCTTTGGACTCACTCAGATTGACCCCAAAGTCTCTGTTGGCCACAGATTGTGTTCTGAAGAGCTGGGGGAGCTGGCTCGGGCAGGCTGCCATGAACTGCTTGTCTTGACTGTAACGTGAACCCTATTACAGTTGTCTTCATAAACAGCCCTTCGTGCCGATGTTTATTTTGAAACTGAAGGACTCCTGGCTCTTCCATGACTCATGGGATGGATGTTTATTTGAATGCTGTGTATGTTTTATGTTTAATTTGGCTATATTTTTGGTCTTCTCCCTTTTTTGTGTTTGTTTGATAAATAATAATTTGCTGCAGAAGTATGCTTCATAACTGCATTTTTATTTCTGTTTGTGTGTTTAGGTGAGTTCTTTGGAGCAAGCAATGTTGGATGCACTTGTGATGGACAGGGTGGACTTTGTTAAACTGCTCATAGAAAATGGCGTCAGCATGCACCGTTTTCTGACAATCAGTCGGCTGGAGGAGCTGTACAACACGGTAGCTCCACGCACCACACAATAACCACTGCGTTAAAGAGTTGGTCTAAGAAGAAGGGTTTTTTATTTACATATTTGTATTTATTTTTGTTCCAGAAACAACCTCCCAACAACCCCACTCTCCTTCACCTGGTTAGAGATGTTAAACAGGTAGTCTGTCTAATTCCTAACAGGTTAAAAAATGACTTTGGCTGACGAGAAGCGGAATCTTCTTAATCTTTGGGTTTTATGTTGTTTACAGAGTAATCTGCCTCCCAACTATAAAATCACTTTGATCGATGTAGGCCTGGTTATTGAGTATCTGATGGGCGGGACTTACAGGTGCAACTACACCAGGAAGCGCTTCAGAATCATTTACAACAATCTCCATGGCAACAACAGGGTGAGTGGGGGGAAAAATAGTTTCTGGTGTAAAGTTAATGTTTCTTGTATGATGCTTTTAATGTTTGGATTTTTTTTTTCACCCACATTGTGATTTCCTTGAGGTCCAACTCAAATGATGTGTTGGATATATAAGATTATATATATATTCAACACATCATTCATATAAGATTGACAGAAATTGTTTATTTGTTAGAGTAGTAATGAATTTATTTTAGGGCTTGATTTTTCTTTTTTACCATTGAATCTCATGTAATCTGTTTTTAAAGTTACTGGAAGTCAATCAACTAAATCTAAAAGATATTTTCATGGTCTGCACAGAGATCTGGACGCCACACAATAGGTCCTGGTTCTCATTTAAGAAAAAGTCATGAGACTTTTAGCATGCAGGCTGATAAGAAGGAGAAGACCAGACATAACCACTTCATCAAGACTGCACAGCCGTACAAACCCAAGGTAAACTTCAGCTGATGAGTAAAAATAATAAAGTTTCTTGCATCCTTGTGCCTAACAATGAAGCCTATTAAGATTTTAGAATATATCCTGTACATCTAAGAAGTTTCCTCTCACTGTTCTTCCTTCTCCTCTCAGTTGGAGTCAACTGCTGAACAGAACAAGAAGAGAAGCCGAGAGGAAATCGTGGACATAGATGACCCGGAGACGAGGCGTTTTCCCTACCCTTTCAATGAACTCTTGGTATGGGCAGTGCTGATGAAGAGGCAGAAAATGTCTCTCTTCTTCTGGCAGCATGGGGAGGAAAACATGGCAAAAGCTCTGGTGGCGTGCAAACTTTGCCGCTCTATGGGCTACGAGGCCAAGAAAAGCGATGTGGTGGATGACACCTCGGAGGAGCTTAAGGACTACTCAAAGTAAGATTTTCTAATCATTTTGTAAGTGTCAGTTCTGATGTTGTCTTTAGTTTTGATCAAATTGATGTATGAACTAACATTGGTGATGTATATCAGTGAGTTTGGAACACTGGCCGTGGACCTTCTGGAGCAGTCGTTCAGGCAAGATGAGACCATGTCCATGAAGCTTCTGACATATGAGCTAAAGAACTGGAGCAACTCCACCTGTTTGAAGTTGGCTGTCTCCTCCCACCTGCGCCCCTTTGTTGCTCATACCTGCACCCAGATGCTGCTGTCAGACATGTGGATGGGACGGCTAAACATGCGCAAGAACTCCTGGTACAAGGTTCATGATCCATCTAGATTTTATTTTTGGTTGTGAATTGATTGCTGGGGTTCTTTCAGTGCTGGGATCGACACTTTCTAAGTTTTAGATACAAAATCAAATCATATCCATGAAGTTCTCCTTGATACTCAAGTGTGCAGACGGCCATTGAGGGAAACTAAGACAGTCTTTCTTCATCAGTTAATATATTTGTATGTATTATTCAGCCTCGTAGTATAATGTTTTTACATCTAATCCCAGTCCAATCAAAGGCAATGAGGCCAGTTTCTTCAGCCAGAATTAAACCAGCTCTTACCATGACTGGCACTTGGATATTTCTGGGATATTTCAATCAGGTAGGAAAAACTTCACAGCCTATTTTCTGGAGTCCAAGTTGACTCCATCATACATAAAGGCTACGATTTACACATACTTTATAAAATGGTACGTCAATTCCCTGCTTATTTGGTATCATTAGACAAATGAAAGATTTTGTCTCTAATTGTCTTTCATAGGAATTGTGATGACCACTTTGCCACTGGCTCAACACGAGTTGCATCATGATCATTACTGGCTCTGCCAAATCATAAGATATCTAATTTGGTGAAAAACCGCTAAATCCTTACAGAGCACGATGTCAGTGCGTCAACCACTCCCTACTTAGATTCGGATTTGGGGAGCAAGGCACATTTTTGTATACCGTCTTAAGAAATATATCAGCAGCCACCCACATGAGTCTGCATGTCTGTGAATGCCTATAGGTGATTCTGAGCATCTTGGTTCCTCCTGCCATCCTGCTGCTGGAGTACAAATCTAAGGCTGAGATGGCTCACATCCCTCAGAGTCAAGATGACCATCAGATGACCATGGAGGACAGCGAGCACAACTTCCAGAACGTAGCTGAAGACATCCAGATGGTACGAAATACTCTCTTTTCTCTCAGATTTTTTTCTCTGATTGCTTCTCCAATGTGGGCCTCATTAACCTCTCTGCAGGATGTTTTTAAGGAGGCCCGATCCCAAGACCACGTGGAGGTGAAAAATGACATGGAGACGCACGTTCGCTCTCGAAAACTGCCCTTAACCAGGAAAATCTACGCCTTCTACCACGCTCCCATTGTCAAGTTCTGGTCGAATACGGTATGTAGATTACAGCCGGAAACCCGCAAACATACATTTTCTGGTGGTTTATCCAAGTTGCAGTCTGAGTGAATACACCTGCAATGAGAAGATACTTACAGTCAGAAGAAGTAACTCAACATTTTTTAAGAAAATTAAAAGCAGACACTTGGATTTTTGCTCACTCAGACATGTCAGGCCAAAGAACGGCATTATTCACTCAGCACAAACCTCCCAGCTCACACTGAATACTGAATCAATAGTGTGAAATCCTGCATGCTGCAGAATTTAACAGGTCTTTTTTTTCATGCATATTTCCTTCAATCTTCTTTTACAAATTCATTCACCTTTTCTTTTCTAAACTTAGCTTCTCCTAGACTCCTTTACATATACAAGCCTGAGAGCCTGAGGCTGGTTCCCAGGAGCCTTAGAGTCATCAGTTTTGGTTTTATTTGCGGAGAAAGGGTTGTTTTTCAGGTTGTTCAAGACTTCGAGGTGCTGATAACATCACTAAACTAGCTAGTCTACTTATTATAGCCTCTGCCCAAGCTTATCTACATCTGCTGTACCTGCTTCCATCCTGATTCCAACACATCAATGCAACCCTGCATCATTGACTCATGCGTCACCCATGGAAGAACGGCCGAAATTTTTTTTTTCCCATCAATTCACAGCTCGCATGTCAAGGTTCAGCTACTTTGAAAACCGCAGACCCGTTCAAAGCTGTACCATGAGACTGGACGTGTTTCTGTACATGTGTAGATATTTTTCCCACAGTTTGCTTTGTTTCATTTTATTTCGTTTTTATTTTTCAAATAGGCTCTATTCCAATTTTAAAAGACCATCGGAAAAGCAGTAGTTTATAACTTCTATGCAGTAAAAATGTCTACAGCAATGTCTTTTGTTCTTTAAAAACTTCACTTTTCACAGCAGTAACAAAGCAAACATCCTGATGTTAAGCAGGTAAATTGATCATCTCACCTCATTACATTGATAGGGAAAAAGTCAGAGGATCACCAAAGTCACGTGGAACTTTGAAACCACGAATGTTTCCACAGACATGTCCACTGAGTAGATGCCAAGCTATACAGAGGAAAATGTATCTAATAGTTGCAGTTCTGTCGTAACAGAATGGCAGACCAACAAAGTCATCAGTAGGCGCTAGGAGCATGGCCAGAACAATCAAGTGCAGGACAAAGCAGAAAACTTTATGCTATAAAAAAAAAAGTAGTTTGTTGTGTCCTAGTTCAATTAAAGTTAAAAAAAAAAGAAAAAAAGAGAGAGACTATTTCTATTTCTCAGCTCAAAGGTTTTGGTAGAAGCTTCAGATTTCACAACAAATATATTTTAAAAAAATGGCCATTTGTAATGTTATAATTGGAGGTCCTCTTTCTTTCTGTAAGCTGTTTTTTTTTTTTTGTTTTTTTTTTTGGGAACTGCCAATTTCCTCCAAGATTCCCAAGAAGAACCAGCGGCTGACCTCTGTAGCCAAGGGTTTCAGTTAGAAGTGCTCAACTCCTTTCTTCAGCCTCGTCTCACTGCATCTGGTGTAGAAAAATAAATACAATGAAACAGTAGGAAGCCTCTTTCTGGAACTGTCTGAAATTAGAAGCTCTGCCAGCTTAGGCCTGTTATCATCTCTACGGTGTAAATGTACAAATTTTTTAGGCATTCAGCTGGAAGTGAGGCCTTCCATACAGTTTTGCTCCAACTGCCTGATTTACATAATCCATAGGCGCGTCGCTTCACCCTCTTGTGGAATGTTGGACCTGGTTTACACATGCTAGACGTGTGATTGGACAATGACCGTTTGGGGGCGGTGTTTTGCAAAAGGTCAATTGTAGGAACTACAGAATAATGATTTTATTGTCATTCATGTTTTTTTATCCAATGATTTTTGATGAGTTTCTTTGTTTCCTGTGTTTAGCTTTTCTACCTGGGCTACTTGATGTTATACACATACGTGGTGCTGGTGAAAATGCCTGAATGGCCTTCCCCTCAAGAGTGGGTAGTCATCCTTTACATCTTCACCTCTGCTGTAGAGAAAATCCGAGAGGTATGTGAAGCAAAAATAGCTCTCTCACAAGTTAGAGGCTCCACGGGTAAAATGAATTGATGTAAAGCATCCACGTCTCAGCGAAACACAGTTTTTACAATCATCCTTTTGCTTAG
Source organism: Leptatherina wallacei (assembly GCA_028567055.1). Taxonomy (NCBI): domain Eukaryota; kingdom Metazoa; phylum Chordata; class Actinopteri; order Atheriniformes; family Atherinidae; genus Leptatherina; species Leptatherina wallacei. The sequence continues at coordinate 25,890,761 of JAOXYM010000001.1, forward strand.
TGCTGTAAATGAATAACAACTCCAAGCAGAGCTGACTTTACTCCACTGTTTTTCTTCCTTTCCTGCAGATGTTTATGTCTGAAGCAGGCAAAATAAGCCAAAAAATAAAGGTGTGGTTCAACGACTATTTCAATGTGTCCGACTTTTTGGCCATTGTGACCTTTTTCATCGGCTTTGGCTTGAGGCTGGGCGGAGGCGAGGCCTTCGTCCCAGGGAGGACCGTTTACTGTCTCAACATAATCTTCTGGTATGTGCGGCTCCTGGATATCCTGGCTGTGAACCAGCAAGCTGGGCCATATGTCACGATGATTGCTAAAATGGTGAGTCTTTTGATACTGCATTAATCATTTGAATGAAGATTGCTGGCTGTTTGTGCAATTACTGACACCAAATTACATGCAATGTGATTTTAATGCAGAAAGTTATTTATTTAAGCAACGACGTTCTTGATGCACATCATGTTAAAACAGTATAAAAGACAGCTTTTGATGTGCGGCTTCATTTGTTTGATAGTTTTCTCTACTATTTTGAGTATTTTTTTTAATAAAGTTTTCACATAAGTGTTCATGTTTTCATTGTGAACATTCACATTTAAAC
>JAOXYM010000001.1:25900900-25926227 GCA_028567055.1 Leptatherina wallacei
CGGATGGAAAAAGTGTATAGTGCAGTTTCTCAGCCTGTGTCAGTGTGGCAGTGACGGCTCCAGAAAAGCACATAATAAATGTCACTGTGCCATCAAGCGAGTCCAGAACGTGGAGTTTTAAGGGTGAAAAATGAAGGAGTGGGTCTTTAACATGGAAACCAGCTTGTTTGCATCCCAGTATACAAGATCATTAAAGCACCCAGGTTTCTGATCATGTCTGTACCGTTGTGGCTAATTTAGTATTTAACCAATCAGAGGCTGTTCAGAAAGTCTGCATAATGCATTTACAAGTCGCAATTTACATTTCCAGGTTTATTAGAAGTAGATGGTTGACATCAGAATTTTTTTACAAGGACAGCCCATAAACGGAACAACCCAAAGATCATGTTGGTCAATGTTCGAGTTCATGAATCATGTCACAACAAACCTATTATTCCAATCTGTTTCCAAGTACCAGCTTCATACAGGATTTGTTTAGGCAAATGTAATATTTGTTTAGTATTCAACTAAATCTTTCCCACCAAATTAATTATCCTTTCTGCAATTTGCTACATTGCACTTGTTGTTTTGTAGCTTATGTAAAGTTTTTCTTTCTTTATCTGAAATGTTTGTGGTTTTCAAAAAAGAAATACTATTTTATTCATAGAGCAGCCTGAGATGAACTCCTACATATCCTTAAGAGACGTTTCAAATCTTTAGTGTACTCGGGGCATTTTGAGTGGTCACAGTTTGGGTTTTTCTCGGCATGGGTGTAAATGCTCCCAAGCAGGGAGTCTCTGGTTCGATATCCAGTCAGCCCAGCATCACACTCCACTATTATTAGTCTGTAATTGTGTGTCCAGGTTTCTGGAGGTGTTTTTGCTGTACTGTCATTCTGCTGGACAGTGGTTTGCCATAGAGGAGTGCATCACCGGCGAGTTCAGGAAGTTCAACAACAACAATGGAGACGAGATCGTCCCCACCAACCTGCTGGAGGAGACCATGCTGGCCTTCAGCCACTGGACCTACGAGTACACCCGCGGAGAACTGCTGGTGCTCGACCTGCAGGGTAAAAACTCTCAGCCCCGCTCCAATGACTGTCAAGTTCATGACACATTAAGCAAAGAGCAGGACCAGGGTTGGCTGTTTGATGTAATCATGAGGGCCAGATGTTGCTGTGACGATTAAACAGCTGGAGAGATGTTTTCTCTTAATAAAGTCTTTGATAATGAAGCCTGTTTGGTGTGTGCGTCTGTAGGTGTTGGGGAGATTCTAACAGACCCATCAGTGATAAAGAGCGGGGAGAAGGGGTGAGTGCTCTCCGTTTCTCATACAAACCAGCATTATGAGTCCATATTGAGCACATACCATTAGCTTTTTCTGTCGGCTCCGTTTCTAATGACATCTTTTATGACTGCAGATCTTACGACATGATATTTGGACCAGCCAACCTGGGGGACGACGCTATCAGGAACTTTCGTGCAAAACACCACTGCAACTCCTGCTGTCGGAAACTCAAACTTCCTGGTGAGAGAGGGTTTTAGTTTTTTGGCTGTTCGGTTATTTTATGATTTGTTACATTCGCGGAAAGGTAAAAAATGTTCTCAAAACAATGAAAGATTAGCTTCAGACATCTTGCGCCACCTGTAATTTCTCTTTATAATTTATTTTGTTTGCAGATTGCCAGACCTTTTTATTAGTCCTCAGTGTTAGCCATATTTCTCCCGGCTTTAATAAGGTCTTTTAAAGCTTTTCTTTGTCCGCTGGCTGCTTTTTCTCTCATTTCAGTCTAGTCCTCGTACCTGACAGATTGGGCTGGTGATATGACCTATGCTTAATATTGTTATATGTTTTGGGGGGTTTTATCACAATTTTGAAATCCCCTATGAAACATTGTAAATGTTGAATTCAGTATAATCATGCATAAGTAATTTCAGGTAACATTTCCTCTAGAACATGTTTTTGCATTTTGTCCTATTTATTGTAAAAAAAAAAAAACAACTAAACAGACCAACGTTATTTTAAATGAATGTTTATTTTAAACATATTAAAAGATTACGTGGAATCATACAAACAAAATCAAATTATATGAATTTCAATTAGGAGAAAAATGAAATGAACGCAAACATTGCTAGCCAACACTTTTGAAAAGGCGTAGGAAGAAGTATGAGCTTATTTAACCCTACCCCTTATTCCATTTTACAGCAAAACTATCTGCTGTTATATCCGTTCACTTCCTGTTTATCTTATTTACGCAATGTCATGTCTCTACGAGCCGTGCCACGCACACACAGGAGAGTTGCGCTGAAACCAGCGGACAGAGCGCACATCACAAATTATGTGACATCAACCACCTGAAAAACAGACAAAATATCTGTTTTTTTAAACTCTCTTTGGGTGGAAATACTCTGTTACCTGTCAAGAGTAGGTGAAGGAGTTTTCCTGCTCCAGTGTACCATGTCCATCACAGGAACGTGCACAGCTGAACAATCAGAATCTCCTCGTCATCCTAGTAATATCTGAGGACTATTACGGCTCAAAATGGACGTCTCACATTCAGCTTCCATCTCTTCTTTGCTACATTTCTCCATGCTCCATTTTTTCCCCATGTTTCTTTCCTGCCTCTCCTAAAAACAACACGCGTACATAGATTGTCCTGGATGAGCGGGGGATGGTGCCGTCTGTCTGCCATGAGTGAGAGAAAATGGAGAACAAAGAAAATCACGTGGATGGCTTCAAACACTGCCGTGGAAATTTGTTCTTGATGTTCGCGTTATAGCCATTTTATATATCGCACGGCAAACAACTAGGCATGCATACAGTATGTTTGATCAATTATCCACCGCTACTGATAGACATTAAAATGTCAGAGTGCCCCTGAAAACCACTGAAACACAAAACTGCAAACATAAATATGTGCTAACACTTGAGTTCAAATGTCAGTTTAACCCCGAGTGGCCCACAGCTGCAGGGAAAGTGATGCATGAGCGCAGTTCCCTGTGTTCAGCTAACCAGCCATAAGCAGTGTTCTTAAACAGCGTGAAAGCCAACGGGTTCCTGCATCTGATTTCAGTTCCGACCCAACAGGAACCCACACGGTACAGATACAAGGTTTAACCTCACGCTGTTTCATTTACTGGTTTCAGATCTAAAGAGGAACGACTACACACCAGATAAGGTCACGTTTCCACAAGAGGACCCTCCCAACTCGGGAGGTGGAGGCAAAGAGTCCCGCCAATCAATGAGACTGATGCTGTGATCACAGAGACACGGTGTATGTGTGAGCGTGTACGCACGCATGTGTGTGTATGTGTGTGTGTGTGTGCGTGTGTGTTTGTGGAGGCGACAGGGTTCTGGTCAATTTAAGTCGAAGCCAAGGAGCAGGAAGGACCGCCTGATCAACTGGAAGAATCACCGTCATGTTTCCATGGAAACCAGCGCATGCAAACTGTCATGTTTTTTTGCCACTCCCACCGAAATGATGTTGAACACGAATCAACCATCTTAACCTTCTGTTTTTAGTACATACATGGGGGGGGGAGGTTTTAAAACATTTTTAAAAAAATAAGTTTATGAATTAAGTATATGAATATATGAAGATAAACTGATATATCAACAGGTACAGTGTCATTGCAAAGGGTTTATTTATTTTAAAGTTTGAAAAGTTGCCTTGTTTAACAAAAAAGAGAAACAAAGAACAAAACTAAGTGCATTGTACATCTTTTACAGCAGCTTGAGAGGGGAAAGCCTGCTGAGACCGAGTCACTACAGTGCTGCAGATTGCCACCACATTTTGAGAAATGTACACAGACTTGTATCACAACTTTTTGTCTCTTAGCTGAGGAAAAGATATACACGAATTTGAGAATCTTGTAAAATATGGGCAGATTGCAATGCAACTTTTACAGAAAAAATGTATGTAATTTTATTGTGTTGAAAATGTGTCCTCCAGAATATTGCTGATAGTTTTTATTGTTACAAAGGTACTATTGCTTTATCTTTGTCATCAACTGTTGTATGAGCAAACTACAATCTAGTGTATCTTATAGATACAGTTATGTGGCATGAGATGAACAGATTTGAAATATTTTATTCAGGGGAACTGACAAACAAAAGGGTATTACTGCATACATTTTTTACTGGATATCATTTTAAACAAATAAAATGTAAATAAAAAACGACTTCAGCAGTGTGGGTTGAGTCTAAAAGAATTACTGGTAAAACAAACAAAATATGATTTTTATTGTACATGGTGTGGTAAAAGCGAAGCGTCAGGTCAGTATATGAGGACGTGGTTCTCTTTTACGTTTGTCTCGTTAGTTAAACAAGAAGATTTGGACTTTTTGTCGGATTAAAAATAGTATTACCTAGAAACTACCCAAGCTGAAAGCCATCGTGACTATTGAAAACTTTCCAATATAAACAACCTGTCGGCATTGAATGGTGTGTCCACAGTCAGGTCAATTTTCACTGGTTTTTCATATTTTACATTTTATCTTTAAATGCTGCCAGATTATTTGCGTCATGAGCGATGTCCTGCAGATGAAGGGTTTGAAAATTCTTTGAATATCAGCGTGCAGGAGGATAAGGTGGAACTTCTGAGTTCTGCAGTGTCACATCTCTGCCAACCTGCTGGTATTTGAATACATACAATAAAACTTCTGTTCTGGTAACATGGCGGCACACCTGTGTGATAATGTGCTGCTGAAAGGAAAGGACGCCACCTGTGCCTGAAGGTATGCTCATCAGCTGAGAGATCTGGACAGTTACTGGATACTTTTTCACCAGAGAGCCACAGAAAATTAATTTGTCTTCTAAATGCACTCCAGAAACACTGTTGAGGGGGGGTTGTGAGAAATGCATGGACTGTACAGTAGTTTTCCAGCCTCCTGGTGGGCGTAGCCTTCTATGACTTGTTCGAAATCTTGACTGAGCATCAGTTTCCTCTTGGTTTGGCACACAGTTCACACCCACTCTGCTGGCTCACAACAGAAAAACCATGGCTACGATCAAAGTTGAATACTGGTAGGTTTTTAATTATATCCTCTGCTAATATGCACACATCCTCACTTCTAATTTTATGATCTAACAAGTTTGATGGTAGAGATCGATTGTCAGAAAGTCTTTAAAATATTGATGTTTTTTTCTTATTAGCAAAGGATGAAGTTATGCCTATCGCTACCAGGAACTAGCCGGTGTCCTCAGGCAGGTTCCTGGTGTGAAGGTGGTTGGAGTTACTGGGAGGCCAGGTGAGGAATATGTCCATATGTACCGGGCATCAGAAAATATTTTGATGTTTCAGTCATCTGTTGTATTCTCTATCCACAGACTTGTATCTGTTTTCTACATGTCAGGTTTCAGTGAATCATCTCTGATTCTGTTTGACTTGACTCTTGATTTTAATGTTTTACCCCACAGACAGCTTTGAAGTGATGCTAGATGATCAGCTGCTCTATTCAAAGCTGGACACGGGGGAGTTTCCTGATGCTGAACAGGTTCGTGTTTGACTTGCCCACTATACATATCATGTAGCCTTTTTTTTCTTCTCTTTTTTGAAAATGATTGATTGCTTATAAAACTGTTTTTCCTGCTAATCAACACATTAATTTCAAGTTCTGGGTCCACAACCACAGACTCACAATCAGAATTTTTTTTGTTTCTTTTTTGTTACCACATCTGTTGCATGAGAAAGGTGACTTTTTATTTGGCAAATGCAGACTCATGAAGTAAAAAAAACTGCATCAAGCGTAAACAACATACTAGTAGATGTGTCTTTGTGTCTTTTGTGATCAGATGGCGGACAAGGTGAGGGAGATGGTTCCTGAAGGAAAGGGGAAGAAAAATTCAAAGAAATGTAAAATCAGATGCTGTCTCCAATAGAAGATGGAGGATAAAACAACTTCTCTACCGTTGTAGGTTCCGTTAAACATTATCTCTCTCTTTAAGATTTATTACTGGCTACAAGTTATAAATATTATGTGTGATATGATGATGTGTTTGTCGTTTCCACAACTAAGAAGTTGGTAAAAGCAGTTTCTAGGAACTAAGCACTGATCAGTTCTATTTATGAATGTACACACTTAAAAGTTGATGCGGTGTGTGCACGATGCGAGTACAGAAACTTTTCAGCTGACTGGGGACTGAGGATCTGCCGGCCCATCTGACTCTTGACATTTACTAGTAATAGAAAAGCAGAAGTTCTTCGTTGAAGTTTGTTTATTTTGCATTCTTCCTGTTCACTAAACTTTGGACTGAAGCTGTCAGTCTATGAGGTGTTTAGATGTTTCCAGTTGCCTATGTTCCACAACTCAATAATTGAATTCACTTCAGATTTAACATGTTGCAAGCTAACATATTTTCTAAATATATTGCAGCTTTTATTATCCTCCACCCATACTAAATTAGAAAAATTGTGCGAGGCTATAAAACATGGGCTAAAAAAAGCCAGCGGTTATCTTTTAATTTGACTCCGGGTCAATATGCGGCTATAAACCTTGTCATCCATTTATGTTCCCACAGTATCCAGAGTAACAGAGAATGAGTTGTAAAGCATGTTTATCTAATTATTTTTCATGTACAGGGGGGAATTGGAGGCCTGGGAACACAGGAGTAATGCAGCCTGAGAATTCTTATTGAAGTTGCAATATTTATTCTTTCATCGTGAATACTGAGTTTTTGCTGTGGGGGTCCAAATATTCGCCATGATGCCATATGTGTGGTATTTTATATCATATATGTTATAAGTTGCCACCAATCTTACACTGCTTAATCACAGTCTCACCCCAGACGTTAGATTCACCAACATGAATGAAAGTTGGTGGACACCTGCAACATGTTAAAACAAGCTTCTTGGACCTATGAGCTAAATCAAACAGGAAGTTGGCCATTTTCAATTAAAGCATGATTTCTCTTTTTCTAGGCATTATATTTTAGTAAACCTTTACAGATTTTTATAACATAAACCTGAAACTTGATTGGAATAAGCGTTGTTGCAATTTCCCCTCAGGATGCAATTTCCCCTCGGGGATCAATAAAGTATAATTCATTCATTCATTCATTAAAAGTTATTGAAGGTTTTACATTTCATTAAAGTGGACAGCCCTGGTGAGAGCTATATCTTGAAGTAACTCCATTCAGCAGAATGGTACTGCTGTCCTAAACACAGCTCTGCATCCACAAAACCTCATATATTTATCAACAGTATCCTTATGGACACATAAGTAAGATGCTGGTTGATTACGCCAGGAGCCTCCATCATGGCTGGGGCACCACAGAAGTACGAGGGCTGTTCCATCGCTGCATTAATTCTGTCTGTCTTCATACGCAAGCGTCAAATTTCATGGAACAAGATTATTGATTTAATATTAATGAATGTTTGCTTTTTAATCATTTTTCTAAATTAAAAACCTAAAGCACTCTTATGTGTGTAAGGTGAGGCTAAAAGAAACAACCTTTAGCTTGGCTTATCACAAAATCCATATGCAGATATCCAATCTGGCTAGCTCCCAGTTAAAATGATTAATCTTACTTGTTTGCACAGCATTACCCCTATGTGAAGAGTAAAAATAGCAATTCAGTTTTTTTTCTTTTTGACTTGAACAAGATATGACATTGTGCTAATGGGTGTGGGTTTTTTTTGTGGGTTTTGTTTGTTTTTTAGTTTAAAAAGTGTTTAGCCACTCTAAGTGGCTGCTAGCTATAGCTTACAGGGAAGTTCTCTCCTCTAAGTTGACCATATATCAAATAAAACCATTACCCTAAATGAAAACTTTTTTTTTTGGTTTTGTTTTGTTTTTAGATATTTTAAAACTTATCAATAAACCTCACATAACTTGAACATGTAATCTTTTTTCTATTCTATGTACTTTTTAATGGCTTGTTATTGTGTTAAACGTTTGTATTGCTTTAAAGATGCACTACAGAACTTTTGCCATTTTCTCCGTGATGCGCCCCCTATCAACCGCTAACTCGGCATACATCTTGCATCCTACCTGTACTGTGGGCTCTCTCCAGCCAGCAAACAGACAGTCTTGTCTTGACTCCTGACTTAGATCTTATTTGATCTCTTTCTTTTCCTCTCTTCGTCTGATAAAGTCTTCTTGCTTTTCTTTGCTGAATCAGCCACAGTGCGCGTTCAAAACGGCTGAAGTTTTTATATCCGTTTGCTAGCGTGTGACGCGAAACTTGGCTGCAACATTATGCAGCATCCCGGATGAAAAATTTGCATAGTGTGGTTTCTCAGCCGCGGGACGCTGCTGGGCCCAACAACTCCAGAAATGCACCTAATAGATGTCACTGTGCCATCCAATGAGTCTGAACACGGAGTTTTAAGGTTGGAAAGTCACGTAGTGCGTCTTTAATGACTTGTACATCTGAAATGTCAAATATTTTTCTTTTGTTTCATGGTTATCAATTTTGTAACCAATTTTTCTAGCAGAGTAATAAAATATTATAAATTGATTTGATAATTTCTCCTTTATATGATTTTCAAATGAAGTTTTCACATGAAGATGTCTGGGAAATGAAAAAGGCAGGTCTGGGGTCAAATGTGTTTCTGTCAATCAATCTGCAGAATGAGGATCATCCATCTGAACCAGATTTACCAAACAAAAAACTATTCTTCTGCTTCTTCGTCTTCGGTTCCCACCAGATAGCATCACAGCTGAAATGCAATGACAAGATGGAAATGCATAAACCGAAATTTTATTTATGAAGTGCTTTTCATACAGAAGCAACACAAGTGCTTCACATCCTAAAAACTATTTATGCATAGGCTATTAAAGGAAAAAATAAATAAAAGCCTTCACACATCAGGTAATAATAGAAATTTAACAAACCTCATTATAGTCCTTTTCACACAATCATGCACACTCACACACAAACAAAGCACATGTACACTCTCCCCCCATCCCATTCTACACAAACATGAACTCCCATCACTAGTTACTGCCTCTTAACTGAATGTTGATATAAAATGTATCAATAGTAATAAATATCTGGCTTGACACTGCTTTGAGGAAACGATATAGTGATTCATCCACATTGGAAGCCAGCCCACCCAGGACCACATAGGGCACCACCACAGGAACCACCCAGATCAGGGCAGGCAGGAGTCCACAGCAATAGGGCTGCAGTGCAGGACCTCCAGCCACCCAGACAGGGGCGATCACCACGGCGACAATCAAGCAGGCAAAGTCACAGGTGTGGAGGATCACCATCAGGAAAACACTGGAGTTTAAACATAAAAGGTTGGGTTTTTTTATTTAACAATATGAACAGATAAGAGTGACACATATTTAAAAAAAGAAAAAAGAAAACAGGACTTCATGAAAATGATAATGGGAAGAAAAAAAAAGATTCAGTTAAAAGCCAAGCTACAAAGGTAGGTCTTGAGCCTCTTTTTAGAAACATCAACAGTCTCTGCGGCCCTGAGATTCTAGGATGTTCCATAGTCGAGGGCTGTAATAATGAACCTCACCGTGGGTTTTAGTCCTTGTTTTAGGAACAGTTAAAAGTTCGGTACCAGAGGACCTCAGGGTATCTATATCATGGCAGTTTGTGAAACTGATACGTAACAAAAACAACTAATTAGTTTTTCCTTTAGGTCGCATTTTCATTTTTGGATTTAGTTTTAAGAGGCAAAAAGGATCAACATTTATAAATTTTAAATATTAAATAATATTAAAATTTTAAATGGAGGAGGACTGAGGTTAGTCAATAACTAAAATCAGCAGAAGACTCCCATTATCATTTTTAAATCCAATATCATCTACTGTATAATGTCCTGGTTTAATCTTTTTTTTATATATAAAATTCCTGGAATTTGAGTTTCACATACGCTAAGAAAAACGGATGCATCCCGTCTCTTAACTTCAAGCCTTTTTGAAAGAATGTCATTTAGGCTGCTTTCAGTGTAATCTCTCAACCATAAAATCCATCAAACAAACACATGATGATAAAAACAAGAGATTTGTCAGCTGTTTGCACAGCTCAGCTGGGGATTCACCAGCAGACTAAAATGCTTTCAACAGGAAACGGAAACCACATCAGAAGCAGCCAAAGTTCTCTGTTTCACTAACGAGACTCCGCTGCGTGTCACCGCTGTAATGGAAAATATGTGTGGCTGTTGTGCCGTCTGTGTAATGGCAGAAAGTAGATCTTGTAAGGAAATGATCTGTTTCAGTGCTCCAATTCATCACATAGCACTATGAAGGTTTCGAAACACAAAGCCCTTCTCACTTAGAATACATCAGTTAAACTTATTCCTCTGTTTTTATTTGTTTTGGTTTTTTTTAAGGTAAATGCAAAGATGAAATACTCCCAGTCAATTCCAGTCTACAGTCTTAAGGTTAAAAAAGAAATAAATAAGATTTAATGTATGGTGATATGAAACTCATCTGGTCTTTATCAGATATTACAAAACAAATAAATTCAACTTTGGGTGAACAACAACACAAGATGTTTTGTACTGTTAATATTAACATAAATGAAGCTAAAAAGCAGCAGCAGAGCGAAAACTAAGCATCCCGTCTCAATCATGTCCGCCTTAAACAGTGATAACTTTAAATAATCAAATCAATCATTTAAATAAAAATGCATAAAACATAATGATGTCCCCTGAGACATACTAAAAGAAAAAGTAAAAATTTTTTTTTTAATAACATAAAGAAAATTCAATCAAGATTAAGGTGCAATGTGGAAAGCAGCATCATGCAATAATCGTAAGTCCAAAATACGCTGTTATAAATATGATTAATCAGGTTATGGGTAAGTGTGAGGTATATAAAGTACAACACATGGTATTTTTGAGGATCCCGATGGCTTGTAGGTGGAGACTGTTTAGCAGCCTGGTGGTCATAAAGTTTAGCCTATATTTTTTGTGTGGAGGAGGAGAGCTTCATGATGACCAGAGCCATGGTTCAGCCAACGCTGTGAGAAAAGTTCCTGATCTGAAGCCACTTACTCCCCAATTATCCTTTCTGCTGCTCTCCCAACCCTCAGCAGGGTCTTTTCTCTCTTTTTTCCTGCTGCCCTGCAGCCAGGAAACCAGGTGGAGATGGCGTATGTTAGACTCTCCACGGCGCTCCTGCAGAAGGTGATGAGGATGTTGGTGAGGCCTGTTTGACTTTCCTCTGATAGTACAGTCTCTGATGGGCCCACCTAACTAGTCCAGCGGTGTTCTTAGTCCAGGAAAGACACTCTGACTGTGACGTTTACTCCCAGGAACTTGATGCTCTTCACCCGTTCCACTGTCCTGCCATTTATGCAGAGAGGTGTGTGATCAGCTTGTGACCTCTGTAAGTCGATGATCATCACCTTCATTTTGTCTATGTTGAGCCTCAGGTTGCTGTCTCTGCACCAGCTGCCCAGGCGTTTGACCTCATCCCTGTACTTACAGTCGTCCCTTACCCTGGATGAGACCCACCGCTTAATCGGGTTCTCCTCGTGTCTGGGTGAACAGTCGTGTGAGCAACAATGGACTGAGCACACAGCCTTGAGGTGGACCTTAACCTGTGCTCCGTGTTGGAGATGTTCTTCCTGATGTGGATTGACAGTGGTTTCTCTCTGTCAGATGATTTTCCCTGAATAATGTTATTGATCTGTTATGGAGAAATTTTGGTCTACTCGTGTTTTTTACATTGTTTAACAAGCCAGTTTATGCACAGCTCTCTTGAGGTCCTGCTATAACATTTTTGAGGTGGAGGTCTGGACTTTGGATCACTGTAACACCTTTATCTATTATTTTAATTTTAGACCATCTGTAGATCTGGTAAGTATTGATACTGTAGCTGTCAAATAATCTCCCTTCAGCTTATGTTGTATTGCTATTTCTGACACACTGCCATGCTCTGTAGTCAGCACGTTGATGTCGTAGCATAAAACTAATATTAACAACACACCCCTGGGTACGTTGGTCTGCATATTAGTGACTTCTTTAGCTGATAATCTGGTGAAATTTTGAACTGTGAGTAACTTGAAGCTGTTTCTCATGAATGTGAGTTATGAGACCCACAAACAAAAGTCTGAGACCACAAGTTGAATAGTGGTGTATTTGGCATGACTGGTTTATATTAGTCATTTCAGTGAAGAGTTTGATCCCTAGAATATGTCCATAGATTTTGTATTATTGTGGTATTTGGCATATTTTACTTAGTGACAAAATCACATGTACACGAGTGATAGTTTGTCTCTGAGTTGCCCCTAAGATGGATGGACAATTGGAATAGATGGATACAGAGATGGATGGATGGATGGATGATAACAGCACAGGATGCATCAACTCCACAAGTTTAAACGCTGAAAAGCTATGTCATAGGTCTACCTGATCAGATCAAAGTTTTGAGTGATAAACTCATTATCCTGTTGTTCATCATCCAATAACAAATGCTCACAAGAGCTTTAAATAATTCCTCCTGATATGTTCTTAAGTGTCTTCTGTACCATATCTCTAACAGGATCCTTGTTGAAGACATGTGATCTTCATTTATCAAGCTTTGTGATATAGTTGATTTTCTGTCTCTAAGCTTGATTTAATCTTCTGATGAGGTCCTGATTATGCTTCAGATACAACCAATCCCATTTTCCAGAGGGTATTTGAGTGCCACTCTCCTGTTAGAAAGCTCCTCTGTGATTAGAGCACTTTATACCTTTGACTTGTGTCAAAATATATATATATTATACACATATATATAAATAAAACTGATTTCATATTTATAAAAATTTTTAATCTAAGAATATTTTTCCAGAATGTTGAAATATTTATCAAGAACTTTCTTAAATGGTGATTCTTTTCATTTAAATACTCCATTTGCATTTAATTTCTGTCCATTACTTTTCCAACCTGTTTTTGCCATCAAATTTAGGTTAAATATTTTCCATTAACTGGTATAAAGTTGCAGTTTTAAAATCTGATGTGTTTATGTTCTTTTGGGAATAAAATCTGAGTTGATGAGATCAGCAAATAATTGCATTGCGTTTTATTTGCATTTTACACAGCATTCCTCTTTCTGGGGAATTGAGGTTATTTTATTCAGTAAAATTTTAGATAGCCAATTTTAAATTTCATTCACTGCAGCTATAAGAGTTAAAGGTGCTTTGATGATATTTTCAGGCCAGTAAGTATGACATCATCTGCATACATTAAAACTTTCACTAGCTGGCAAATGTCAGGTAAATCAGCAATATTTAGTGGAAGTAAGAGTGGTCCAAGAATAAAAACTTGAGGGAACCTAACAGGACCATCAAGGAAAGATTAGGTATCATTAATAAATACTCATGTTTTCCATTAAATAAAAATAATCCAAATAGATTCTTGAGAGAAGCTCAAATTCTAGACAAATTGAAGCTACCTCATCTAGATGTTTCGTGAAAGCATCTCATTTGTTGTAATTGGAGCAGCATGATGTCGAAAGAGCATGAAAGAGACAGCAGAACATATCTTATTCATGATAATGTGTCTGCACATGAGAGGGAGAATCATTTAGTACTTGTTAGACACTCCTTACATTTAAGGGGAAAAAATAATAATAAAAAAAAAAAAAAGGTGACAGGACAAGTGTACACAATCCAGAGAATCACAAAGATCCCAATTGTATCTTTTATTACAAAACATTAACAAATAAATTAAAAACAAAATGTAAAAATATATATTTTTAGGGGAAAAAAAAGAAAAAAAAAAAGAGAACAATCATAAAAACAATTGGTAATAATGCAATGCTTAACATTGGTCCCTGGTTTGGTAAGTTGATGAAACATTTTATAGCACCATTGTGTGGTCATTATCACTGTCTAGTTCTGTTGACCTTGTACAAGTTACAAAAATGCAAATTTAACAATCAGATCAGTTAGAAAAAGGGCAACTTCAGGTGCCATTTTATATAAATATAATATATTAATTTATACATTGTACACTAAATGTATTCATCACATACAACTCAGATAAACACAGAAAAAAACTAAAACAAAAAGGCAGTCAATTTTAAAAACTAAAACCAAGTCTTGGGAAAACTTAAACGTTACGTTATCTTGTGGCTGCACAGCTGAAAAAATTACCTTATAAAGTGGAGTAATCCAGAACAGAATCTGCTTCTGTCATCAATCAAAAAAGATATGAAAACTAATAGTCAGTCACTCCAAAAATTCAAGGCATTCAAATTGCTTTTACAATCTTAAAGAGCATGTGACAGAGTGGTAATTATGTATGCCTGTGTGGGGTCAAACTATGTGCAAACATTCAGCTGACATGAGATCACAACCCTGAATTCACTACAGATTGGGCTCTTTTTTTTGCAGCACGGATGTTAGAATTCCATTATCTACTTATTCTGCCAAATAGAGAACTTGATTGAGACCGTTAGGGATGTAGAAAGCTGGCTAGCGCACCAGGAGGAAGGTGAGTCCAGCTATGCCGACCCCAGCAGCAGCAAACAGCGCTGTCTTCATGGATGAATCCTGACTCACTTCTCTAGCACTGCGGGAGAACTTACAGAATCCTTCCTGCAGGAAAAAAATAGAAAAGGAGTAAAATATTATTGTTTTCAGTTAAGCAGAACATTTTTTTTTTGTTAAATAAAAAAGCACAAACATTAGATGTCAAGAACTGCCAGCTGGTGTCAATTATAAGATACATTTTGAAAATATGCAACATTAATCTACAGCTGCATGCTCCTCAGAGTTAAAAAGCAAAGTCTCAACCTGAGCTCGCAGGAGGTGGAAAAATAAAATCAGCATTATGTTGATTATACACTCATTCAGTGTCTTTGGCTCTTTAAGCCAGACTATTAAAAACAGGGCAAGTCCGAAGCTGTTCAAACACTCCCACAGCTGCGTTTCTCGGTCATGTTTCACACTGAAGCCAAATTTCTTTTCTTTCTTTTTTTTTTGCAGCGAGTGCACCTGCTCTTAGCTCCAGGTGTTCTCACTGTTTTACAGCTGCCTGTTTGTCTGGTCATACAACATTAACCTTCAATGTGGATAATGCCAAATTCAATACAGCTTTGACTGTTACTACAAAAACTATTTGGCTGAGCTGGTTACACATCTGTTGAAACCAGCTGCCAGCTGAAGAAAGAAGGTCTCTGCATGTGTGTTTACGTAGGAGTAAGTAGAGCTCATTCACAAAAGGAGACGTTCAACTGATGTTTGGGTAGACTGAAGTCACAGATGCCTTTTTAAAAAAATTGTACCAGAGTGCACCATAACCTTCCCTTTGTTCCCTCTTGTATGAGAAAAAACAAGCAGCTATAAGATTCTTTGTTCATTTGATTTCCAGTAGATACACAAACGTATATAAATTATTCCAGCTATTAATTTGAAATCACTACAGCAAACATTTCTCAAACCCTTGTTTGCCAATGACTAATTAAATTAAAGAAATGGCCACCTGCCCTCTTCAATCATAAACCTCAACATGAACCTCAGCGGGAAACAACCACAACCAAGTCAAACTAGGGATTTTCCAGTGGCAGCAGCTTAGAAAAGGGTTTTGTTTTTAGATATTCTGTTTAAGTGTTTGAGTAGACATGTCTTACAACATACCCATCCATCATTCTCCAGCATCCAGTCTTTCTTGTGCTCGCCCAGGTAATCAGCTATAGTTTCAGCTAGTGCCTGGTGGTTTACAGGCCCGTGTCCCAGTTCCTGCTGCTGCCCGGGGTCCAGCCCCGGCTTCATGCCCTTCTGCTCCTGCAGCTGTCTGGCCAAAACCGCTGTGAAGGCAAAAATCGAAACAACCCTCCCCCAGTTCAAATGTCCATCTCCCACCATCTCCTCCATCACCATCCTGAGGCTGGAGCAGAGATCTGGCCCACATTTGCTCAGAAAGTTCTGAGCAAGGGAGTGGAAGCGAGCCTGGTGCTGCTTTTCCATTTCCTGGGCCATGCTCCTCATGGCAGCAGCTGACTCGCTGGGAGGTGGAAGGGCTGGACGTGGGCTTGTGCAGCATAGGAACAGGTAATCCTCTGCTACAACCAGGGTCTCTTTCCACAGCCCACAGGACATTTTCTAAAAGAAGAAAAAAAAAAGATTTTTTTTTTTTTATGATGCAGAACAGATAAGATATGCTGAGGTAACACAAAGAGACCAAACCCCAGAAATTCTTTCATGGCCAAAAATGGCATCTTAAAAAATTATGTTTGTCAAGTCAACACCTTGAAATTTAAGTTATAATGAAATGGGTGTCTTATTTCACTTTCAAGGGGTCAATTACACGTTTCCTGCGAAATAGCCAAGCAATAACCTTTCAAGCTTTGGATTAAATAAATAAGAGAAAGAAGAGGTTTAGCTTACCCAAAATTATAATCACTTAAAATGTAAAATGTTCCAATTTCTGCCACTGGCTCATGATTAAGAAGCAAAGTTATTTTTACACCATTTTAAAGGATTTTTTAAAAACATTTGGACAAACAGCTTTGACTGAACTCGGTTTTTTCTTTTTTCTTTCGTAAACTCTACACCACTATCCACTCTCTCAGAATAATGATATAAACCGGTTTACTACTTCCACAAGCTTCATAAACGATATGAGACAAAAACTTAACGTACGTCACTTAGCGACGTGTCGTTATGGTCACGCACCAGCAGCAGCGTAGCAATGGCTTCATCTAAGCAAAGAGCTAGCTCTCAGTTAACAAAAGCCGGTTGGTATGTTAGAGTGAGTCACACAGCTTCACGGACTATCATTACAAGACACATTAGACATAGTCCGGTAATTTCAGGGAGCAGTGTCAAATCATTTGCCCGTTTGTTAGAGGCTTGAACCGGTGGACTTCGCTTGTTGCTTTTTATTCCGCTGACTGTCACCAGAGCAATGGAGGACACAAAGGACCGTTCACACGGACTATAAGGACCTAACTCAACCACCGGAGCGCCACGTATACGCTGTAAACGACCACGGCACAAATATTTACGTGTACATAGACTGTACATTTCTTAAAAACATGCGTAAACATGCAAGTAAAAGACATTTTTACTATGAGTAAATGAAACAAAAGCGTACCCTCCCAGCGATATCAGTCTGCTCTCTGCACATCCAGACGGCGGAAGGAGAACCTCGTTACGTTCACTGCCTCCCTTGTCGCCTCAGTTTATCACGTAATGCGCAGGCTCCTCCTCCTTCCCCCGGTGGGAGATTTCCACGAGGTCATCAGAAAAGCTAAGGGAAGTACCGCCACTAAACAGTAGCCTAATGGAAATACCATTTCTCCTTTAAACAGAAGTCTACAGCAGCACGATTCACACTATAGAAGGATAAATAAAAACTCACAGTTTTAATGAAATACTGAGGAAAGCAGTCTGATAATAGTATCAGGAGATTGTTGCACTTAACTATCCATAATGTGTGATCAAGAATATCTACACTTTTATAGCAATAAATGCTCATATGATTATAAACCCACAATATATACAATGGAAAACTAGACTGATTATAACGATAATCCTAATAATGATTTGTTGATTTGCTATACACAGCTCACATTGTGCCAAACAAAATGAATTTCATAAAAGATCAACTGACAATCATGTCATGTCCAGGTACATCCACAAGGGTATGCTTTATGGATCTAATCTAATTTAATTTGTCACAACTCTTGAGAGATCTGACACCATGCTGGGATTCAGGATTTCAGCTAAGCTCCACATCAGTAACCAGCAAAAGGAAGTGAAACAGAGAGTGCTTGTAGCCAAATTATTGGTAGGGTGCAAATCTGGTGATATTTCTGGGTACTTTCACTATGTACATGATAATTCCCTCCTGTAATGTCATCGTTTCATCGCTTTTGATTTCTCGTTTGGTTCACCTTGGCATTCCCCCCCCCCCGGGTGTTTCTGGCTTTGAATTTTAGATTCCGGCTGCTGTTTCAACAAGAAATGGAAAAACAATGCAGGGATTTTTCCCGCTTTTATTTGTTTATATCCTTTTTTTGTTTTTTGAGATGAGCTGTTGCGAAAAATTTCTGAGCATAAAATCTGAACATCTGAAATATGAAATGTCGGTTTCTGGAAAACTAAGTACTGTAGGAATATATATGAAAATGATGATTTGTAGCTACTGCAAACAGTCACCACAATGGAAGAGACAGGTGTGCTGCAGCTCTGACAGCATAGCCAACTGTACAATATTGACAAGTGAAGAGTAGCGTTGATGCAATATGCTATGAATTGTCTCATGGGAAATTGTGTGATACATGAAGTGATGATGTGGAGAAAGACATCTAACCTCTGGACGCTTAAAACGTGTAAGATACTTTGTGATCAATAATACTTTGAACACAAAAACAACAGATAATGGTGAGAAAACAGAGTTTATTCTTTAGGGGAACAAATTTGGGCTAGACATCTGTTACATCACAAGTTTGTGAAACTGATGGTTTCTCTGAAGTAATTTTAGTTCTATGTTTTTTTGGTAAAACCTATAAAGACCATAGTGATTTAGCAAAATTTAGCTCATTGACCACAAATTGGACGCTGCCTTACCAAACAGTGATAGCATCACAAAAGAGAAACAATAATCAGAAGTTAATGTTTATTATAATAAATTGTGACATTTAAGTTCAGAGGGTCTGCTGAATGATTTTCAGATCAACCACAATGAAAAAATCCAGATGTAGACAATCATGGATGCAGTCCTTTAAAATTTGAGAATTCAAACAGAATAATGTCCACAACTGATATTACACATGTATTAGTTTAATCTCTCACAGGGCAGAAATCTGCTCTTCTTTCAGGCATTTTCTACTGTTACAGGCCAGTGGTCCCTGACTGGGTGATGGCTCCCTTGTGACAGTATCACCACAGATGAGTCATTCTGTGCTGGTGGCATCTATTGGGAGTAAATTTAGGTCTTTCTCAGTGCTGGGAGGCTGACATTAAAGCAGGCTACGAGGCACAAGCAGTTAAAATTAACAAATTTACAAGCACTCCTGACATCTCGTTGTATTGTGTTTTGTTCCAGTTTTGCCTGCACATGAGTGATTATACATAAAACAAAAACAAAGAACAATCTAAATCTTTATTTCTCCTCACAGAAAACTGACCTAAACTGTTCAAGTGGATGTATTTTTAAAAAAGAAAGAAAAAAACAAAACAAAACAGTATTTATATTTAAAAGTATCTTTCTTTATGGTATGAACTACAGCAGAGTAGCATCAAGTAAGGTCAAACGATGTACATAATTTACATGATAGTTAGTGATGTTGTCTGTAAGCCTACATGGCTATTCAACAATACTGTTGATTTCTACATGTTACTTTGGCTTTTTGTACAAATAATCATTTCCCACTACATAAGTAACTGCATAATAACATAATATAAGCCATGAAGCTAACAATAACAAAGTATGACAATCCAAACTTATTCCGCTTACTGTTAAAATGAAAAGCCATTAAATATTCTCATTCTGGGATGTTATAGAGATGTTTGTGCCTCTGTCAGTCTGACAGTCTGCGTCAACACTTTCTCGAAGTAGTGTTGATATCATGCAGTGACTTGAGGTATTGATCGTCTTATAGTGCTGTGGTCTTCGCTGGAACAAATCCACGTGGATGACTCTAGGCCCAAATCTACAAGAGAAGCAGTACAGAGTGTAACATTATCTTAAAAAGATGAGTCACTGCAAAAGATAAACAAAAACTTTTGCATTGATTTCCTATTTTAAGTTAAAAAAAATAGTACAAAAACAACATATCTAATGTTGAAACTGATCTTTAAGCTGGATGGACTCTGCTGGTGTAAAGAAATGTTGAAGTTGCACAACAGATTTTTAGTCAGATTGAGGTCTGGGCGTTGATTATGCTACATCAAAACATTTACATCTTTTCCCCTTAAACAACAAACAAAGCTTGTTGTGAAGTTTCATGGGGAAACTCACCCGTAAGGTGTTGTCCCAGGAGGATGAGCACAGCGCAGTGCCATCAGGCGACACTCTCACTCTGCTAACACGGTTCTCGTGGCCAAACAAAACAGACACACGATTTCCCTTCAAAACGTCCCACACATTTATGGTGTAGTCATTATAACCAGCGAAGAGCAGGCGTCCTGGTGGTGGGGCAGGGAGAGGCGTGGGTGAAGATGTAAAGAAAAGAGAAGTGGGGAATTTTGGAAATAGGGAAGTGAAGGTAGAGAGGGGATTAGATTCAACTGTGAGAGAGTGATCAATATAGTCTTGAAACCCAAATATTTCTTTTATTTATATGAAATAATGTCATTTTAAGTAGCACACAATCATCACTTGTAAGTTTATATTTGACAAAGAGTACAGTTCTCAGAGCTGAAGTGCATTTTAGAAGATATGTCATCTTCTAAATCATGTTAAGATTAAAATAAAAAATTATTATAAAGTAGTGCTTTACAAACTCCTTACCACTCAGAGAAAAGTCCACACTAGAGGCACCAAATATAACGCTGTCCTTCTGATAGACAGCAACCTCACGGTCAGCTCGTAAGTCATAGAAACGGCACTGAGAGACACCAACAAATAAAAAAAAACACAATATCAATGAAATGAAATGAAAAATACTTTATTTATCCCTTTTTGAGGGAAATTATTGTTGTAGCAGAGTTTTTTCAAAATTGCAATAGTAACCGTGGTTGCACAGTTCCTACAACTACAGTACAATCTGTATACAAAGGACACATGATAACATGCAGATAAGCAAAGGTCAGATGTGACTTACGGTAGCGTCATCTGAAGCAGATGCAAATGCATCTCCGCTGGGGTAGTACCTGGATACAGAATTAGATATGCTGCTGTACTAATATGTTTTATATATAAAACTAATCTCAGTGATTCCATTTTTAATTATAGATAGTAATCACACAGCTTCATTTTTGTCTGATTAAATCTAATAGATAAACACGTCTTAATGTACTAGCCCAAAAGATTTGGGAGACTGTATAAAATGTAAATAATAACAAAATGCAATGATTTGCAAATCTCGTAAATTAATGTTTTATTCACATTAGAGCAAAGAACTGGACTCACTTTACACAGTTGATGTCAGATTCGTGGCTCTCAAAAGACTGGATGTTCTGTCCAGAGCGCATGTCCCACACATTGGCCTTCATATCGCAGCCCTGATTACACACATGCAAGCACACACACACACATTAGAAAAGGAAAACACTAATAATGTCCTTTAAAAATGCAAGTTGTCCAATTTATCGGTTTCATTAAAACTAAATCCAAAGAGAAGCTAAGATTGTAAGGTTTCCCCATGACCACATGCACTTCATTTACAGGACAGTCTGTCTCACCCCAGAGACAAAAGTGTTTCCGGTCTCAGATGGGGCGAGGTCCAGGGACAAGACATCAGCTGTGTGACCGTGGAAACTCTGCAGCAGCTGTCCGCTCTCCACATCCCACAGGGCGCATGAGCCGTCACCACTGGAGGTCAATAGCTGTTAGACACAGTTTATACACAGTCAAATGTACAAATAAACAGGGAAGCTTATTCCATTATATGTAGTTAGGAGGGAGGACTTGAGTTTTAGCATTTTAATAATACAAATGAGCTACATCTCCACATTAAACATCTTTTATAATATGTATAAAAGATCAAATTCACCCAAAAGTCAAGCACAATGTATGAAAGAGAAAATAGGAAGTCTATGAAATTCCCCAGACACTGGGCTCAACGGTCTATTAAAAGTGAATGTCGCTGAATTCACAACAAGCATTCATGGGAAACAAATGTGAAAATAGCTGATAGTTAAAAGTGGTCTAAAAATGATCTTTAATAGAAAGATTGTCTGAACTGCCATTGAGAGATAAGGTGAGGAGCTCAGTCATTGGGGATGGGCTCAAAGTAAAGCTGCTGCTTCTCTCCTCCCCAAGAGAAGCCAGCTGATGTGATATGGGTATCTGTCACAGATCCCTTTCTAACACCACCCAGCTGAGGTGCTACGTGATCAAAACTTATATGTGCACGATAAAGACGGCCTTTAACCGTCTGCTGTAGTTGCTTTCTTATTTCTTTATATTGCCTTTTCAAGCTGCCATCCATTGTGCAACATGTATTTTCCATATGATCATTTTAAAAAGGGAAGGAAGAGGTTTTGCCCATGTGATAAAGCAGCTTTTATGTAATAATTCATTCAGAATGAAGAACAATAGCTCTGACATGACATGAGCTACAAGAGTGGGAAGTGAGACAATGGACATGCAAATGTGAACGCACACATCAAATGGCTCAGATCAGTGCCTCCTCGCCAACACAGACACACACTCACTGAACTTCACTCATCTAGATACAAACAAGCACGCAAAATGCTCAAATGTCAGCAAATCCTCAGATGTAAACAGATTATGGCTACTCAGAGACACATGCAGATATCAGAGATCCCTGGTGGCTGGTTGATTAGAGAGCTCCTGCTGGTTGACCTCAAGAACAAAACACACCACATCCTGCCTGAGATGAGAGCTAGTTCCACTTTCATGACTGCAATTATGAGTAAATAATTACCAACACACACACACACACACACACACACACACACACAGACACAGTCGGATGTTGCTTTCCACTTGCATGTTACCATACAGAAAAGTCCTCCACTAGGTTGTTTGGGATTCACATGTATAAAGTAACTCACGATCACCATAGCAACAAGTCAGCTAAAGAATGTAATCATTGCTCTTAGATGGACACATACTAACTAAGTATGTCATCCACACATGAAGGAAGTTCCGTCACAGAGTGATGATGTGCAGTAATATCTGTTTTCCTTCAACTAAGACTTGTGTGCGTGATGGTTTGGTCATAAATCTTTGTGTGTGACATGGAAAACAGGGGGAGATGTATGAGAGAAAGAAAAAGAAAAGCAGTGTGTATTTATTTGTGTGTTAAATGTTCTGCCCCTGAGGTCAGTGTGCTCCACTCTCTTCCAGATAAAAGCCACTCAGCATCTATAAATACTCCCAGGACAGAAGCTCATACCTCTACTTGTCTCCTCTCTAGCCGCTCATCAACCCTGCCATCCATCTTTTCTCATATTCTCCTCTGTCCTCTCCTTACCAACCACTCTTCTGCTGTCGAAGGCCAGAGGGGAGTAAATTATTTAAGTCAAATATCTCAGGCCATTTCCTCCACGTTCACCTTTCGTTGTGTCCCCTACCACCTTTCATTCCAGCTGGGTAGTGGAAGGTAACCGACCTTACAAAATTATAACTCTGATATATAAAAATTCACTTGTATGTAAGAAAAATCATGTTGTCTTTAGCAACTGAAGCCCAGCATACTGTACTCTGTGTAAGCAAAGTAAAGAGCTTGACTGAGGAACATGGCTAAAATGTGAATATTAGATAGACCTAACAATACTGTCAGAAAAACAGTCTGTGGAGACATTTACTTGAGACTGCACGACTGTAGGTTGTGTAAAACAACTTTTTGGAGATAATAAATACAACTAATGGGATCTATCTTTTAGATTTTACTTAACAGTGTGATGTGTGACCTGAGAAAAACCACTGGGTGTCTCACTAGAGCAGCAGACTCCAAACTCATACATTTGAATCTGTTGGTACAAGCGGCCCCAGCTGAGCTCAGATAAATAGTTGAATCATACTGGTTTAGCAATTAAAATGAATGACCATTGCAAAAATAGTAACAAATGTTTTACTGGGTTGTTACAGACTAAGGTGGTCTAATTTAGATCTCTAGCTAATTTGCTCATTTCGAGCTTTATTTATATTTATGTTAGATTAACAAGGCTGTGACACCATTGCTATGGCAGGTAATAATAATCCCAGAGTACTGCATTCAGGTTTGAGATCCACAGGGATGTCAAACTTTAGTCCCTAAGGTCCACCGTCCTGCAAGGTTCCTTGCTCCAACACACCTGATCCAAATGAAATGAATCCAACAGCTTCTTGTCAAGTCCTGCACAAGCAGGGTAGTATGTAAAATCTGCCAGTGGTCCTCGAAGACCAGAGTTTGACGTCCCTGCTCTAAGGACTGAAGGCAAACTTCAATTCTCCCTGCTATTGACAAGGCAGGAGTTACTGCCTATGTCCCTAATAAGGCAGGATGCAGAATTAGCCGCCATTAAAGGGCAATAAAGTGTATATATGTTCAGTAGAAGATATGGTGTGAAATCTTTAAAAAAGAAAAAAAAACTAAAAGTGGAGCAGCTGGAAGCCTCCATAACTCTAAGTTTATAATTATACCCGCTTGCATATACGTACATGGACAACTGCAGCTACAATAATGTTCATATTATGCAAAGCCACTGCAGTGTGTGTGGAGCAAAAGGAGTGAAGAGTGAGCTCTTCTCACAATAAACCCTGAAGTACACCCAAACATAACCTGATTCCAACATTTACATTAACTGGAGGGTCCAAGACTCTCATGTAAATTCCCACCTGGAGTCAGTAAACTCTGCTCACCTGCATGTCAGAGTTGGTGAAGGTGCATCCTGATACGTAGTTGGTGTGCATGGCGACCGCCTTCTTTTTTGCAGTCAAGTTCTCATTTTTGTCGAGTGACAGAGGGATCACTGAGCACTTGTTATCCAACCCGCTACAGGAGGAAAGAAAAATGTTTAAGTCAATTAAGCTCACTTTTACCTCTACTGAAGAGCTAGCATTCATTACTTACTATTATCGATAATTAAACTAGGTAATTGTTATGCATCGCTCCATGAAGAATCAGACTTATTTCTATGAAAGTTCCTAATAAAGTTGTCAAAATAAAAACAAAAATGAAAATTTGTATATAATTAGGTAGGGATTTTCAACAGTATTGATAGTAATGATGCAGTCTTTGCCTCCACCAGCTGACATTCAGTTTCACACAACAAGACTCAGTTCCAGCAGCTGGACACATGTTCATGTCTCGACGCAGAGCTGCTGCTTTCGCCGGCATAAAAACTGACTTAACATTGGTTTTATTGTTTAAAGAGCTCTAGCTTCTTAGTTATAGTGTATTTTTCCAGCGAAAGAGATTCAAACCAGTGACATAACAGTCTTGAATTAATGATAAGAATATGATGTGGAATCAGCAGGCACAAATCTAGTCTTCTCAAAATAAAATGGTCACAGTTTATAAGGCCAAGAAAAGAGTGCTGTGTATTTTGTGCACTGCTATGTCTGTGGCCCAACATCTGAGGGGGCTGAATTTGATTGGTTTGCAGTAGAGACCAAAATAATAACATTTAGGTACATTCAGGAATTTCCAAACCAAATGTAAAGGAGGAACTGCCGTTCACTAAATTCATATTTCACATCTAAATGTTTATTTAAGTGAATCCGACTCGTAATTGACGTATGTGTGTTCCTTTTTAAAGGAGACATATTATGCAAAAATCACTTTTATAAGTCCTTGGAATAGTCTCTTACAATGTTCTAAGTCAC
>JAOXYM010000001.1:25938586-25970137 GCA_028567055.1 Leptatherina wallacei
TATGATGTGAAGCACTTTGAGATGCGCAATGTAGGAAAAGGTGCTATATAAATAAAGTTTGATTTGATTTGATTTGACAAATTAAAACAGAGCTTACTGATAATCATAAACGCTGGCAGTAACACCAACTGAAAAAGTTAACATGTGAGCATGTACACACCGATCATGGGCTGGAGGATGTTCTCCATGCATTTGATCAGCTGCTGGTAGATCTGGATGGCCAAGTCACTGATCACTTGTCTGTATTCTGCGAGGTCGAAGTTGTTCAGAGAGTGTTCATTCTGCCTCTGTGTGTTGTGTTTCATAAAGGCCTGAAACAGAAGATCTGTTTTAAAAACTACAAGAATTTAACATGAACACTAACATATACCGTCAACCCACAAATTCAACTTAACATTTAGTTCAAACTTCTAATAAATCAACATTCAATTACATGTAACACAATTAAGAATCTCAATCAAAACTCTAATTTGTATAAATTATTGGGAAAAAATCCTTAAAAAAACAAATGAATAAGGATGATCAAACAAATAAGTATTTTAAACTTTCTGTATTCCACTTAGTAATTTTGTTATAATCAATGCATGAATAGCACAGTATACCAATGATCACGTGATGTTCAACCATAATGCAAGACATTTGTATTTCTGGTACCACATGTGTAAATAAAAAGAAAGTGATAAAGTGGATAAACTTCCAGGGATCTTATGAGCAGAAATTCAAGTATCTGCTGTGGAGTTATACAAGGGGACTTTTGGCCTTTTTTCTTTTTAAAACAACTGTGATTAATGTCCTTCTTGGCTGGAATTTGGGTGGCATGGCCTTTCTTGTCAGGCTTGTTGAGGTGCCATGTTCTTTATGATCTTTAGTCAAGGATTTAATTGTGTTCTCATTCATATTCAGGACTCTTGATATTTTTTCAGAATCCAAATCTTAACGTGTACTCCGTTAGAACATGTCCCTGGCCTGTTTGGAGAGCTCCTCGGTCTTTATTGTGCAGCTTGGTCGGTGGTGTTACAGACCCAAGGGCTGTTTACAGCAGGTATATACACTGATCAGCCGTATCATAATAATCACATGACTAACATGGAGTTGATCCCCTTTTTGTCCCCTCAACAGCCCTGAACCATCAAGATGTGCACTCAACTAGAACCCTGATGGTTTCCTTTGTTATCTGGCATCAAGCTGCAGTAGCAGATCCTTTAAGTCCTGAAGCTTGATTGGATTGAGATCTGGAGAATTTGGAGGCCACAAACTCAGATGGATCTCATTTTGTTCCTCTAGCCATTTGGCAACAACGTTTAGATAGGAGGTACAATATGTTTCGACTGGAAGGACTCTGGCTTTTCTGCCTTGTTCCCAGCAGTGCATCCCAGAGCCATGGCTTACCCAGGTAAGTGACACTGATTCATCTAATCAGGCCAACTTTATTCCATTTCTCCATGGTTCAATTCTCATGTGGTCACTGAAGGCACTCTCAGGTTTTTAAACATATTTCAATTTTGGACAATTCATGTAGATTAATTATATAAAACCCTAAAACATAAAGGATGTTTAACTTTTAGGTCCACAGTAAAAACAAAAAGGTAGTTAACTAATAAGTAAAAAACTCACTAGGAAAATGAACCACATTCATAGATGTGTGCGTGTTTTGTGTACTGGTGTGTGGGTGTCACCTCGTCTCCGCTGTATTGTTTCAGACAGTGCAAGAAGCGGCAGGTGTTGGACAGCCAGAAAGAGACGGTCTCAAAGTCGTCTCCTCGTTTCTGAAGGAGGAAAGAAGAATTCACTATCAGTTCAAAACACATGATGCTCACAGAAAACAGCGTTTTATCACCCTTTTCATCCCAGAAAAAAAAAAAAATCACAACTATTTATATCCAGTAATGTAAACTGTGACCTGCATTCAAACCCAAATGACAGCATTTAGCTGATTCTTGTCTTACATTCTTGTCCCTCCATGATTCCTTCAAATACAACACACACATACCTTCAGGATCTTCTTAATGCTGTTGATGGTTGACGTGAGCAGAGTGCGGACTTTCTGGTCATCATTGACATAGTCTGCATGTCTCAGACACATGAACAGGATGTAGGAAGGCAGACCTGGGATCAGATTCACGGCAACACCACGAGGCTTCAGCTCTGGAGAAACAGGAGAAGGAATGAGCTTATTTTTCAGATCTTCATTTCTTCAGACTTTCAACCCTTCATTTTGAACTTGGTCCCAGATTATAAAATGTTGTGTTAATTTTCCTTCTATTCTTTTTGATAGCTTCACTCTTGATTAAGAAACAGATACTTAAAACAAATACTTGATGAGAAGGCTGTTGACTGTTTTAAAGGCCCTTGAAAGCCTCCTCTTGCTTGCTGTAAATTGCCATTTCTTACCCAGGATGAGATTCTTAACCAGTTTCATTTCATCCTCCTTCTTGTACTCCAGCATTCCTTGGAAATCTTTCTCCCTGCGAGGAATGTTGACGGGGTGGATGGGCTCGTCCACCATCTGTCCTGGAGACGTTTGACCCTCAGTTTGACCAGCTGGGAGACACATATCATAACAGTCAGATAATATTATAGAGCACAAAAATGACCATCATCATTTGACTCTTGAGCTACATCTGATTGGTGACCACCTCCCGTACCTCCCATCTCTCCGATCCTCTTAGAATAAACTTTCAGCTGCTTCTTGAGTTTGCGGATGGTTCTGTCCTGCTTCTCCAGCTGCTCCATTAGATCCTAAAAGCAGACAGTAGGATGGAGTGATGGAGAGGAAAACAGTGAGGTATAAGCCATGTTACTCGGACGCCCTCTAGTGTTAAAAACAAATCATCCAAAACTGCTGCAAGAAGATATAGAGCATGAATATTTAAGAGAAATATGATCCTCTTATTGAAATATGACATACTGGAAAAGCTTTGAAGAAGGACCCTAAATTCATTAACCAAAATCTTTGAAAATTAAGCAAATATCCAGAGAGGTGAAGGGGGGGGGTTTAAATAAGCATCAGTGCTGATTGTTTTTCAGAGGAAAAAAGACTCCAGGACTTGCTGGCTGTTAGAAAAGAGAAAAAGGTGCAGAGCTGCTTTGCGTTGTGTTAGTGTTGACGTGGAGGGTTAAAGCAACGCTCAGCGATAATTCAGTCCGAACACACAAACCTCAGTTAGTTCTCACACTCATGCAAACACGCGCACAAACACCCAGGCCCACACACGCCCACTCTACATACAACCATCCGTCGTAAAATGGTGACTCGAGCCTCTCGGGATGCTGTGGGGTCGTCGAGATCCTGTCAGGCGACACCATCCACACATAGTGAGTGTTTGATGCACGACGCTACAGTGGCTGTTTCAGTTTTTCTATGTGCGGCCCACTTGAGAATCAAACTACAAATCTGAACAGCTCTTGTGACAAAATCCACGCTTTACTATTGTACATCTATGACCTGTGTGTGAGTGTCAGATAATGTATTTAATCATTTTTATTTGACATTTACTGTCAATGTCGCTGCATTTATCATTTTATATTGTATCATAAATAAGTGTGACAGCTTACATTCAAGCTTATCACTTAAAAAGAGCACTTAAGTGTGTGTATGCTAATGATGATCTGAAGTAGAGTCAAAGTTTGAGTCCTTTAATTTTTTTGTATTTCCTCTTACATACACTATTTAAAAAAAAAGACAGGAAAAGAAAAAGGAGACGAATTACACTATTAGGCTCCAGATTAAATCATTTCCTTTTTTTCTAAGATTGGAAATGTTTGAATAAAACTTTAAATAACTCGAAGTTGAAGTTCCTTTACTTTCTCAGCTTGCATGTATCCGTGTGTGAATGTTTGCTCTACAGCGTACCAGGTTCTCGTTGGTGAGCCGGGTGATCTCGTGCTGCAGACTGGCTTCGATGCGAGCCTCTGGAGGCAGCTGGAGGTTCTGAGCCAGAAGCTGCTGCTGCCGGTTGTTGTCCTCTTTGACGTTTTGCAGTTCACCGCGCAATGATTCCACCTCGCCATCGTAGGTTCTCCGCTGAGTCTGCAGTTGGTGCTCCAATAACCTGAGGAGAAGAGGGGGAATAAAAAGGAGAGAAAATTAGCATCAGAAAACGAGAGATGGAAACGGTGAGAATCCCAGTGTGGAGAGACATGGGGAAATTGTGGTTTCCACTAGAGCGTGGCGATGCAGGACAGCAGAAACATGCTCTGCAGACACTACCAGAGTCCAGCCTCTCTGATTAAAATAATTCCTTCTGCGGTCATTAGACTCCACATCTCACTGTTTTTCTTACTGAAAAGGTAAAACAAGCCAAATCAGTCATCATGGTTCAGACTCAGAGACGGAGCAGGTAGAGCTGACACATGTTTGATTTCCATCCAGTTAAACAACATGCAGCATTCGGTCATTTTTCTAATAACTACAGCAGCAGAAAGTACACAATATGTTCAAGGAAGAAGCCCTATTTTTGGTCAAAACCCAATTTTAGTTTTAAAATAAACTCTTTATCCTTGTGGTTCCTTTTTCGTGAATATTTAAGAAATATGCCAAAAATATTGTTAAAAAACTATTTCCATGGTTTATACTCATCATCTTTGCAGCATTATCACTTCCTCTTAATCAGAGAAACAGTGTGACATGTTTTGTAGAAGTCTTCATTGTTTCTACAATTTCAAAGACCTGCATGCATGAGACTAACTAGCAGCCCTTTCCGAGCAAGAAAGCTCCACGATGCTGACAGAAGTCTCAAACTCCACAGGAAACTATTAATTGCTCATTTGAATTATTTGCAAGTAATCTAAAAGAATAACAAAGTAAAGAAAATGTTCAAAGCTGAAGCACCAAAAGCAACAAATGTGAATCATTGACTGTCTTTGCCATTTCATCCAATATCAGAAGCACAATGTACACTGGTCTTTACTGTATACTGTTACAAAGCCTGCAGCATTAAACAGGATAATAAACAAAGTAGTAAAAGGATGATGGCTCAATCTGCTGCACTATCATTAATAACTTATGAAAAATCAAACCAAAGCCTCAACTAAATTACTATATATAAAACTGGACCATTTGTTATATACTCACCCTGTATGGCATAAAACAAGAGTTTTATAGTTTCTAACAGTGTTATTTATCAAACCAAACAGAAACATTAATGTGAGAGAAAACTCTTGAGAAAGTTAGAAAAGTGCAAGAATGAGAGGAAATGTGAGGAGAGAAAACCAGCAGCAGACATCCCTCCCCTTGTGAAGAGCCAAACACATCATGCTCTAAAATCACCATGTGTTTGAAACACTGTTACACCTGATGGTCTCCTTTAAGCCCTGATTAACCAGCCACAGCTCCCCGTCCTCATTCAGCTTATGGAAGTCTGGAGCAGCAGATCTGACCGACACACAACACAAAGGGACATGAACAACATGATGACTAAAGGAAAAATGTGGGATGGATGGATGGATGAGTGGGTGGCAGAGACGTATCCAGGACAACATGAACAACAAGATGTTTTTTCTCCATCTGAAGTGGCTGTGTGCAATTAATTCTGCATGATTGACTCAACATCTCAATCAATGCTGGTACCAGTTGGTTAATTATTCATTTGCCTGGTGCATGTGACAGTGGTTTAACACGGTCTTCTGTATGTGTATGTGGCAGTACTTACTTAATTACTATTCTATACTCTAAGTGTGTCATCAAAGAACATGACAAGCCACATAAGAAGCAGCTTTATATAAACAGAGCGACAAAATGATGCATGTGTGACTTTTAGGGAAGCTTTGGGATGCAAAACCACTTTGCTGTTTTACTTTTCAAAATTTTATAGTGTAGTAGTTTTGTTTTTTTTATCTCCTAAACCACATTTTTCGTAGTGTGCACTGTATACCAATCCGCCACAACATTAAAACCACTTACAGGGGAATACCATTGATCTTCTTATAATGTTTTGGCTAGTATTAATGGGGATATTAATAGAGCAGGCATTGCCTATAATGGCAACAACCACCACTGAGAGCAGTCTCCACCACACTGCATAAACTTTCTAGAAACAGAGGATGGAGAATAGTCCAAAGTACCAAATGAGCATCAAAGGAATGTAGCAGATGAAGTCTGAACAACAGAAGACCCATCCTGTAATCTTCAGTCCAGGAAAAATCTTTGTTAGAAACCTTTGCCACAAAGTTTGAAGTAGTTTATTTTAACCCAAACCACGATCTTTTTCTAAACTTGACCAAATGACAAGAAAAAATGAAAAATGTTTAAACCTCTGAACTTTGGTAGATTTTCACACTCTGGCAAAGGCCAATTCAGCATCTGTCTTGCCTCCCGTCTCTTCTCTGATATCTTTTGAACGAGTCAAAGCCAGCCGGATGTTGACTTTTGTCTTATTCTTGCGCTGTCCCTTTCTCCGCTTTTTTTTCTTGCTTCCTTTGATAATGCCCTCTTGGGTTTCTTTGCCGAATCAGCCATTCTGTGTATTCAAACTGGCCAGTGTGTTGATATCCAGTAGCTGGGATGTGACGCTGTGCCGTAAAGCAAAACGCAGCTGTTAGACAATGTGGTTTTTCAGCTTCGGGATGCTGTAGGGCAATGACGGCTCCAAGGATGTGCACAGTGAATGCCAGTCTGTCATCATAATGAGTCAGAAGTGCAGAGTGTAAACGTCAGAAACTTAAGTAGTGTTGTTTTAATGTTGTGGTTGATAAGCTCATGTACTGTTTGGCCACCTCAACAGTATAAATAATCATTACTCTGAGAGCCAGATTAGGAAAATTTGATGAGCACCTTTTTCTTTTTAATGTGTATCATCACAGCCTTCCTTAAAAGTGTGCAGTGCATCTCTGCTTTAACATAGGCATGTAACTCAAAACATAAGCGGACAGTTTCATGCAGTATTAATGCCAAAGTCATTCCATGAAGCGGAGATGGGAGATGTTTCACAATCGCTCCTTAATTACAGTCGGTGTGCGAATCAAAACTGAAAGTTGGATCCTGTATAGCTCAAACATTCCCATGCTTATTCACCAACAAAAGAGCTGTTGTGACTATTGGACTGTAAATATAGAGATTATGACCATCTTCACTACAGGTCCAGAGCTGTTGAATCCACTGAAAACATTCATGGACTTTTTTCTGAGGCAGAAGAGAAACTCTACAGAGCAAACTCTAAGACAATCTGCTTATTTATGCCGAATAATGTAATCCAGGCAGATTGTCCGAATGTCTCTACAAAGCCATTTAAAAATTCTTGATGTCAGTAAATAAAGTTGAACATACAGACCATCCTTGTCTGTTAGACCTAAACTTAAGCGAGAGCTGTTATGCTATTTGTCATGCTGTAGGGGCAGAAAATGTCACCCAGCACAGCCCCGGGCTTTCATCAGATTAACAGTGTGAAATCAGCTGTTTTAGCCTCAGTGTCGTCGGTCACTGGTAACTTTTTCACCCCTGCTCAGCGACAGCGTGGCCATGCATGCTCTGCTCCAAGATGCATGGGCCACGTCTCATTGTTACCTCAGCTGACTCAGGAGATTACTGACTTCCAGCTGCTGACGCATGAACCTGGGAGATCTGACAGGACACACAGGTGTACACACGATGCTCACACAAACATTATTTACTATGGAACTTGAGCTTAAAAACATTGAATGACACAAACGAGAGTTGATAGAGACAGTGTGGTAACGAAAGTCACAGAAGACCTGGAGAAAAGGAGAAAAACTGGCTGCGAGAGCGTACCTGTTGGTGTCTTTGAGGCCAACGTAAGCTTGCTTTAATTCATCAGTGTCTTTCAGTTTGTTCACATCATCAGCGAACACTGAAGGCTCCGTCATGGTCTCCTGGAAATCAGGTGAGAGACAGAAGAGGAGACAATGTCAGAAGTCAAGACGATGAAAGAAGAATAAAAGAGAAAAACTCATATGATTAAGGAGGAACCAAACTTGTACAACTGCATGTGCAGCTGCATCATGCACTATCATTTTCATTACAGTAACACACTTAGTTACATCACTGAATACTATTAATCTGTTCACTGGTGCTTTAATACAAATCCATATTATCCACAAACTGCAGTGTCAACAATCTGAGTGCTTTCACTCAGTGTTAAAAAAATTCCATCTTTAGGGTGTGAATATGATAATGGGGTCAGAAGCAGAGCGGCTGCAGTAAGCTGACCACAGAGCAGAACATTTAGTGAAGTTAAGTGAAACAAAGAGCCCACACAGTCACATGAAGGATGACACAAATGAAATAGTAAATCAAGTTAGAATACAATCATGTGTCAAAGCTGTGCTTACATGTTTTAGACATGTTTTTTGTTTGGGTTCAGCATTTGATCTGTGCCTGACACTCGGTGTAACTTCAGAGGGAAGGCCCCCCCCAATGAATAATTCTACGCTCTCTTACGAATCCCTAATTTCATTGCCTTCTTTCCATCCACCTGCTTTCTTCACTTCACTTAAACTGAATTAGTAGCTTCCCTAATTTCCCAGAGAACAAAAGTTAACTTGTTTCAGCAAGTGAAAGCAGATAATGGAAAATAAGTGGTGAAAAAGGAGCTGAATCACATTTTTTCATTCAAGAAAAACATGAGGCCTCTATAGACTTTTTTAAAAGATTTGGAGAACTAAAAGCCTTCTACGTTCAGTAACACAGGGAGTTAGTCAGTACTACAGGTAAAGCTAGTGTGGAATTTTAATTATTTTAGAGCTATATATTCAAATTTTTTTCCAATCACCAGTATGTTTCCACCCAGACCAAACCCAGGCTAGGGGTTAAAGCTCAACTCGGCCATTTAATTAGAGTTTACCTTATCCGTGTGTGCTGGCGGGGGAGGAATTAATCTATTGATCAAAGCTCTGACAGGTTGTGATGTGCCCCCTTTCAGCTTGTTAATAATCATTTTGTTGAGTGATTACACCATATATATATACATGCGGCATGCTTTTTTAGTACTACAATAATTTATTCTTTTAACAGCTGAAAAGGCAAAATCTTTGTGGTTATTCTCTGTTAATACCAACTTCTTCCTCTGTGTACTAGCTTTTCTGTTATTCCCAAGTCAAAAGTCAGGATGGGGACTGTGGAGCATGTGCACAGCACATAAGCCAGTCTGAACATTTCAGCTCCCATCAGCACTATCTGGGTGTGCTAGTGTGACTTTGACCAATTTGATTTCAGCGGGTTTAACCTGTTTACATGGATTTTAAAAGTCCTGTTTAATGCCATAATTGATCCTTTCTACCATCATGTAAATGTACATGGTATCAGAAACAGTTTCTCCTGGATCAGACGTCTTGCTTAAGGACATGTCGCACACAGAACAGAGCAAGAAGAAATGTAAGAAAAACTCATGGATGATGCAATTTTTCAACTGTACCTTCTCATCCTGTGGGAAAGCATGAATGGAGGAGAGAAGGTGGAGACAGGACAGTTAGACACGCTGCTGGGACAGTGAAATCATTGGCAGCACACAGTGACTGTATGATTTTAGTTCAAGTCTCAGTGAAATGTTGTTATCATTTGTCTTTTAATAAACACATGGAAGTAACCAATGAGTGCCATTACCCATGAAAACATAATCGTGATTGAATAGATAAGGATTTCTTGCTAAATAGAAAAAAAATCTCTCAGGGATGAGAAAGATTTTTCTTTCCTTCTGTATTTTTGGGATTGCTTGCTAATAAACACAACAAGATGCAAGTGAAACAACACATAAATGTAAGAAGGTGGGAGAAAGCAAGCACCGCACCATCCTCCAACATTTAGCTCTCAAGTTATGAGTCATGGCAAAACAATAATGTTATTGTTTTACTTGCACATGATTACATGCCAACAAATGGATAATTCCCCTGGATTTCTCCAAAGGAGAAGAAGAGTTGTCTCTACCTTGTGATGCATAGCCTCTTTCTGGCTGACCAACTGGGAGCGCAGGATCAGCACCTCCTCTTTGCGGACCTCCAGTTCCTCACAGGAAGCATTAAGCTGGTCTAGAAGCACCTTGTAAGCTGGCGAGCCCGGTGCCCCGGCACCTGTAGCTGCATCACCCAGCAGGCTTTGCCTCATTTCTTTCAGGTCATGTCTCAGCTTCTTGTTCTCCGACTCCAGCTCCTGACGCTGAGAGGTGAAGGAATTTAGAGTCAGATGGTAAAAACATCATTTAATGTATGGAGGATGGATTTGTTATGAGTTCACTCTGGTTTGATATTGGTTTACCTTCAGGGACTCATACTCCAGCTCTGCTCCGCGAGCCTTTCTAAACTCTGCATCATCCTGAGAGAGGAAGAAAAACAGCATGATGAGGGGATGTGTTGGACTGGGATAAAGCCTATCATACACGAAGCAGCACTGACAGTCATAGTCTCACCGGGGCAGCACAATATTTGTATAACTTTTCTCTTTTCTATGATGTTATATCAGAAATCTTCATCTGAGGTGCAGATCCAGTGTAACTGTATGCTTGGAAACCTGTTCCTGGGTTTTATGTAATTCTTTAGTATTCCAGAGACATGGTGACCGTACCCTGGCTCTAGCCCGCTGGAACTGGTCCTCTTTGTTTTCCAGCTCGTTGCGCAGCGACTGCTTTTCTTGCTCCAGTTCTGTAACACGTTTCTGCAGCTTGAGAGTCAGCGAGGTGTCCATTCCTCGTGTCACATCCTGCGTGATGACGAAATATTAGGACACACCCTACATACTTTGTAAAATTTAAATCAAAGACATAATTACTATGGTAAGAATACAGTTAAAATACATCTTTTCCTAACCTATACTGGATATTTTTTTCTTAAGGAATATGACCATATTTAACGGAAATTTCCTTACTTCTCTGGCCCGAGAACCTTCCTCCAATTCGGCGTACTCTGAGTTGTAGGTGTACTCTGATTCGTTGCTGCTGTGGGTGGAGTCCGTTCTCCTGTGGCCAGGCTTGGAGACGTTCTGCAGACATGAGAACATTGAGAAACAACGAACTCAAGTCGTCTTTGCTGCATCTACAGACTTGTATTGCAGTTTAATGGTGCTGCAGGAAATGTAAATCGTATGTGTAACTATGGAAAACCTCATCAATGTGTTTTTTTCAAAGTTTAAAAATAAAGCAGACTAGGAGTGTTTGGGCACATAAGTGTAGTGGGCCTCTCGTTCATGAGCTTCTCACCGAGGAAAGAGCCACCACCTCCTTCAGGTCGTCGTATTTCTCCTCCAGGCGAAGGTGTTCTGTCAACAGATTCTGGTAGCGAGAGCGCTCCTCGTTCAGATCCGTCTCCAGCTGCTGAGTCTCTGCAGCTATCGAACGAACCATTTTCTCTAAGAGGAGAGCATGAAAGGACATGTTAAGGCCACACGTATTGTTTAGTTATTTTGTTTCATTCAGCATGACTGGATCTAAGTAATGATGCTGCAGGATGTAATTTAGACGTGTGCAATAACACATACCCGTCATCTGCTGACTCTGTTCCTGAATCATCCTGTTCAAATCTTCCTTCTCTTTCTTCAGTGAGCCATTCTGATCCTTCAGCTCGGACACCATCTGAACACACATCATATCTTGTGTAAAGCTGACAGTAATGACATAAGTAAATGTATGTAACATTTGTTTTAGACAGCTACGGTTTCTAACACGTTTCTGACTCAAGTCTCTTTAATTACAGGGCAACTAAAAATCTCTTTTGAACTTCATCTATTTATGAAAGCCACTCATTTCCAGGCGATAATCTAACGGGAGACATTGAAGGGGAACAAACTAGAATAAATCACACATCATCTACCTCACTACAACGCACTACTCTCCTCGGCTCACCTGCCCTGGGGCAACAATGCCCTCTAAACCCATCATGAGCCCTTTTGCTCCTGGTTCGCTTTGGCTCCTAAATCAGGGAGAAACTATTTTGCTTAGATGCCAATATGAAGAGTCAAGAAACATGGAGGAACTGTGGGAGGTTCTACGAGGTATTGATCTTTGCTTTATATCTATAAGATTCTTTACTGAAAAGGAAGTATAGAAAAGATGCTGTTTGTTAAAACTGAGATGTATAAATGTTTCTTGAAAGCCAAAACACACAAATAATTGACCAGAGAAATGTTCAAACCAAACTTCTAATGAAGTAAATATGGCTAACTGAGAAGCAGACTGAGATGCATCTGATAATACCGCATGTCCCCTGCTCACAGGGAGATGGGGGATCAGGGAAACGGATTAATGAACAGATGCCTTCAGTAGATCCTGACTTACTTTCTCCATTTCGGCCCTGTAGGTTTGTGCCCAGTCCTCGATGGTCTTCTTCTCCTGCTGTGTGGTGCTCAGCTCCTTCTTCAGCCTCTCCAGCTCCTCCAGCAGGGACGACACCTGGTTGGTTTTGTTCTTGGCATCCTCCTCTGCCCCGCGCAGCCGGGTCAGCTCGGTACGCATCTTTTCGCTCTCTGTTGAGTAGGAATTCTCCAGGCTAACGAGCTTCTCGCTGGTCGTACGATTTTCCTTATGCTGAGAGCACAGAAGGAACAAAAACAAACAAAAAGAATTTACCAATAAAAACAACGCATATTATAAAAATAGGGGCTATGGCTTTAGAATCGCACCTGCTCATCAATCTTTCTCTGCAGCTGCATGATCTTGTTCTCCATGCCTTTGTTAAGCTTCTTAAAGTGCTCGACTGAGCGAGCCTCAATCTTCAGCTTCTTCAGCTCTCGCCTGGCTCTCATCCTGCGGATGCAGCACTGCAGGTAGACGATGGCCTCGAGGCAGCGCTTGTACCAGCACCGGGCCAACCATCCACGAATGCGCTTCTGAATTATTACTGCCTTATGCTCCCGCAGTAGCTGAAGGCACAGACGGTCAGAAATCAGAGAAACATTAAGAAAGAAAAAGTGGATTTCAGAGAAAATCTCATTCAAGGTAAATATGTCCTGTTTTTGTTATTTTTACAAACAAGGACTTAATCTTTCAAACACAGAAATTGTTTATTTTGTGCGATTGCGTTTCGTGTCTTACCGCCTGGTACTTCTGGCGGGCCATGTAAGCTCTGAGGATGGTCTGCATGGCCAAAGCAGCAGCCTGCTTCTGCCTGTAGCGTTTCCTCGCCATGTACATCCTCTGGTATTTCTGGATGATGGTGGCTGCCTGAGTACGGCGCATGAACTTTGCCAGACTGTGAAGAAAGAAAAATTTAAGTTAAAATTATACTTTTAACTTTTCCTACTAAATCTTTCAAATGTGGCATACTATGATGACATTTTTGTTATTTTCTACGTTATTTTGACATTAAAGAATCAACATGCTGTGTGGCAGTACAGGTTGAACATCACCACTCACCAGCGAGCCTGGTACCCTCTGGTGAACCTCTGGATGGTGATGGCGGCGCTGCGCTTGCGGAGGTACTTCTTTCGTGCCAGCCAGCAGCGGATGGTTTTCTGGATGCGGATGCATGCAGCACGCAGCTTGTCTGCCCTCAGTTTCTCCAGGTAAGCCACCTGGCCGGCCCTGAAGAAGATTTTAGTCTTACCAAACTGATATTTGTCCTGGTCCTGGAGGGGCAAAACAGAGACAAAGAGTGGGTCAGTAAAATTTTAAATATTTTATGTCTTCTAAGTTTTTATTTCTAGACTTCAAATATAGGATTTGTTTCTATTCTTTTTATTCTTATGAGGAGAAGAGAAAGCTGTCTAACCTGAACTAATTTCTCCAGAACGTTCTTGCAGGTGAGCTTCTTATCAGCGAGCACGTCCTTCTGCTTCATCAGCACTCTATAGCGGCTGAAGAACTCCTGGTACGTCCATCTGACATGCAAGAGTAGAAAAATAGATGGTTTTTAGTTACTTTCCCACTCTTTGAGGTTAAAACAAAAATTAATTCACAGAGACAAATACTTCAATTTATGTTAGTTTTTGTCTGAATTAAGTTTGACACAATTGTGTGATGCATGTTGTTTAATTAATTAAAACCACTCTAAATAGTGAAAAAACAAGATGTTAAACATTTGACATAATGTTAAGAGTAACAGTGCAGCTGGGATTCATCAGTACCTGGACGGGAAGCCGGCAGCAGAGATGCGGATGGTTTCTAGGACGCCGCAGGCTCTGAGCTGCTGTACTGCACGTTTGGGATCAAACCTGCCATCAACACATGGCTACAGTCAATATGGCTGCCATGAATTGCACTTGAACAAAGGTGACTAAGGTCCAGCACTCTTCATTAGTCATCAAAGACAACAATATCTTAAACAATGAATATTGCAGATTTTAATATAATGTCCAGAATCTAAGCTATAATCCTGAATATGTTTAAAATGGAGGATAGAGAAAATTAATCAATTTTGCTAGAGTGTAACTAATTACCATGGTAATAGTAAACTAATTAACAATAGTTGAGTAAATAAAAAATATATATGAAAAAACAGGTGCAGCCGTTGAGACTCACGAGAAGGCCTGTTTGAAGTCATTGGGTTTGATACAGCGGACGTAGTGGGGAGTGGTCGCATTCAAAGTGTCCATCAGCATTTGTAGAGAGTTACGAAACTATGAAAGAGCATCATCATCATCATCATCATCATCATCATAAGCAGCCTAATTGTTTTCATACAGTTAAAGTGGAGCATAAGAGCTAGTTTTGCATAGTTAGCGTTACCATCAGACTCTTTGTTCACTGCATTTCGATCAGAATTAATATTATCTAGCAGAGATGTGAATCTTTAGAGTTGATAAGGTTGTCTTCTTGGCTTTAACTGGGTGTAATATTTGGTTTTTAAAGGACTAGATGTCCAGATGTGTGACTGCATAAGGACACCCTGACTGAGGATGACATATCCACCTGACACCCGACGGTCTTCTTGTGCTCCTTGCTGCTTGTGTCCCGGCCCTTGTCGGGTTTGATGCTGAGGCGGGTTCGGCCTCCGGTGCCAGAGACCTGACCAGTGGGGCTAGTCGCCTTCTCCCCATCATGGAACAGCTCCACCAGTAGGTCAAACTGGGAACAGCAGCCCACTTACAGTCACAAATAGTACAGCTGATAACATTTAACACAGTAAGTCTTTTTATTTTTTATTTTTTTAATTACTGAGAGAAAAGTTAATAATTTTCACCACCATGTGTTAAAATAAGCCTCTGTGCAGCTATCACACGTGACAGAAAATATACTTTTTCTAACAGTCTTATCTTTTTAGCCATGCTTTTTGGATTTCTCGGAGCGGAGCATACAGGCTTAGAAAGCAAGCAGATATATACTTGCCACTTTGAACACTATTTATGACTTACTTCTTAAATTCATAATATTCAACAAACTACCGTCATACTCTTGAATAAAAACACAAGACGTAAGGTGAGTAGATGTCACTTGATTTGTTGATTAGTTTTAAAAATCCACTCGGTCAGTAGTTACAATGAGAAACAAACGTAATGAAGAGGTTATTGTTTTGTCATGTATGACAAGATGAAGAGGTCATATATGACAGTATGGCATCATGTTGCCATGGTGTTATGACAAAAATAGTACCATGAACAATACACACATCATTCATGTTCCATATAACGGTGACGTTATATGAGGAGGATGCTGTGTTATATGTGCAGCTTCAGGTCCTCCTGCTGTGCTTAGAGCGATGCCATGCTGCTTCTCTAACCAGCGCCATGAAGCAGGACGGCCACAGCCACAGAGGCTTTACGCGCTGCTTGCTCTCAGCCTCACTCTGAAAGATAAAAATACCCTCCTTCCTTCATCTCTTATTGTCCCTTCTCCTCCTCCCATAGTGCCTTTGGTGTTCCCCATGCAGCAAA
Organism: Leptatherina wallacei; assembly: GCA_028567055.1. NCBI lineage: Eukaryota > Metazoa > Chordata > Actinopteri > Atheriniformes > Atherinidae > Leptatherina > Leptatherina wallacei. Next base: position 25,954,335 of record JAOXYM010000001.1, read on the forward strand.
CAAAGGCACACACACATGTGCAAAGACACACACACACACACACACACACACACACACACACACACACACACACACACACACACACACACACTCTCTCTCAACTTCATACTCCTCAGTGCTGTTAAGAGTGTAATAACTCGGTGCCACACAGAGAGAGAGAGATGAGGAAGGAGGAAAGAAAAGAGCTAAATGAAGAGCTACAGGCGAACCAGCGTTACAAGAACGCTTCTGTTTACCTTCTGCTGGCAGGGAAGGTTGTCATGATGAGGACACAACCAAACATACATGGACAACATATGGAGACACAGTGACAAAAAAATACAATGGCATTAAAAGGAAACGTAAACAGAAACCCAAATGTCAAAACCCCAAAAGTTCAAAATCATGATCATCTCCATCCAAAACTATAAAACTCATCTCAGGAAGCAGGAAAACCTGGAAAACTAAAGAAGCTGAGTGGATGGAAGGAAACATGATTCACCCCCCCAAAAAAATCTTAAGAGGCATTTCCACTGACTTCCAAACATGCATGTCTGTGGTTGGAAGATGGCCATATGGTGGAATTTATCTGTTATAATTGATTAAATTCCTGTACCGCAGGGCATCATGGGAAATCATCAAGCAAACATCAGTAGGGATGCAGACTCCTGTGTGTCTTGCAGGTCCAAACACAGACACAAGGAGATGAATAAAAATGTTCTTTTAGCCCTGAATTCATTGTAAAACTAAAATATTAATAGAATTAAATCTAACTTTAATAGCAGAGTAAAATCCCAATAATACGGACAGAAATCTATAAAGTAAAAAAAATAAAGTATATTTAATATAATTTCAAATCGTAATACTATATTGGATGATACCATCCATTGAGTAGCAGCTCCAAAACATACTGAGATGGTACTGAGTGATGGCATTACATGTGTCAAGGTTTATGAGAAGGGACCCACAACCCAGGGATCACATTCTTTTTTATTCTTAACATCTTCTATCAGTTCGTAGCGAAATGTTTATAAAATCCTTTAATAGAAAATCTCTGACATTGAAGACTGGCTTAAGACAATTACTGATCTAATCCCTGTGTGACTAAATGTGCTCGTCAATGGAGCAGTAAAGTTTGAACAACGCACGCTCTCACACAAACAATAAGATAAGCTTTAAAGGGAACTACAAAGAAACTTAATTAGACTAAATCTCATTTAGAGTAGATTATCCTTTAGTATCCTTTAGTATTTATTTATCTATATTTTTACTCTTATACAATTGTGCTCTTGCTTGGTGCTATAAAACAGTGATTTTCAACCACTGTGCCATGAGAGATCATCAGATGTTCCTTCAATGAAAAAAATGTACCTTGACTCAAAAAAGGTTAAAAACCCTGCTATAAAAGAACAGTCGAAAGTTATTGTGAGTATGTAAGACAAATACACTTTGTCATCATCTGTGTGTATCTGTATGTGTGGAGCCAAAACAGAAATGAGCTTTCAAAGGCTTGTGTTTGTTATGACGCAAAGGCACCACACAAAGATCCTGAACACAGACCAAAACACACATGTGATGCTAATTACAAAGTGATCTAAATATATTGGACTTAAAGGTATGTACATGTGTGTTTATAGCAATGCTGGATCTCAGAGTAGTTCCTCTTTACGCCAGAGAGTTTTTGAGCTGAGTCACACGACCACTGATACATATACACAATAAAAGATTTATCACATTTATTACAATATTCTAAAAGTCCAAACGTGTGAAAAGGAAGACTGAGCCTTTTTTCATCACAGCTTAAATCATCATCATCCTCACACAGCCAGTGGAGGGAGCTGCTTCCCAGAGCCTTCAGGGGTTGTATGGTAGCACACTTTATATTTCAGCTCAGAGAGCTGGCGCCACCTCTGCAGGAGCTGTGAGCGTTTGTTTTTTCCTTAATGAATAATTTGCTTATAATCTGGTGTTTTCAAAAGGCTTAAAGAAACTACTTCTGTATGATTTGCCTTTGGCTGCATAAATGACAGTATAGTTGTTGTGCGTCTCACCTTGCTGGCCTTCAGCACATTGATCTGTTCTTCATTTACTGTGTCCTTGTTCTTCGCCAGGAAACCCTCACACTGGTACTCTACCTGCTCAAGACGAGACAGAACGGCTTGTGTTACAACTGAGAAGACCTTAAAATAAATAAATAAAAAAATCCCTGAGCTGTAACCAGCTAATGAACCATGAACATACATTTATACAGAATGATGCTTTTATCTTGTGATTAAAGTCCACAGACAAAGCGAGGCCTGCAGTACGGCATGTCCACAGCTCAAAATCTTAATATGTGTTTCTGAAAATACAGCAAGATCCGTGATTGCAAATGCCCGATCATACATGTTTCCAAGGTAACCATCAGAGGACTTTTTGGGTGGAAACTGATTTAGTCCTTGACCCGTTTATCTGTAACCTTGAGATGACTGCATCACACAGCACCTCATTGGAGGACACTATCCACTAAAGTAGATTACATGGCACAAACACAGACTTTATTCCAAAAAGTAACTATTTATGAAAGACCAAAAACAAATAAAACAAACAAAAAAGACGTTGTGTCTTTAACTATTCTCAAAATGTGTCACACAGGCACTTCAGCCATCTCATCCTTCAATCTTTCAAGTCAGTATTTGTCACTGTGTCACTCAAAGAGAACAAAACTTGAATTTCAAAGATACCATACATAATAATTTGATGAAGTCAACTTGAAAAAAAGGAAACTTTTGACAGGCCCACCTTGTCTGCAAAATGCTGAATGATGAAGGCGCGATTGGACATGCGGGGCTTCTCAAAGAGAGAACAAGTCTTTAGGTGGGTGTTGTACAGTTTCTGAGCCCATGAGTCATCTGAGCCTCTCGGCATCTGGAATAAAATGGGTGAAGGCACAGAGGAAACAATCATAAAACATGAAGAATATGTACCCATCTCTTCGTAAATACATCTATTGTGCTTGGCCCACGTTGAACAGATTGAACTGTTTCCATCACTGTTGTCACTAAATGAGCAAGTTTTCTTACAATAGTATCAGCGATGGGGCCCACCTCAAATGTCAACAGGCTATAAAATGACCTAGCCAAAGAGAGATAAGGTAGGATTGTTAGAGATCTGCCTAAGCTTTAAAAGTGTGTACATGGTGCAGATTCATGCCGTTAGCTCCTTCCACCTGAAGTGACAGCAGCTCTAACCAAAACTACTCCCAACAGGATGATTATTTATCATTCCTAATGCATGAGATATTATCTGCACTGTATATTATCTTGTTGTATAATGTTCAGCTCCCATTATGAAAACTGATCTACAGAAGAAAAGAGCAGCTCTCCAGCCTGTGGTGGCTGTTTCTCATCAGGTTTCCTTCCAGCAGGTGAACTGTGTGTGTAGGTGGTAGAGACAGAAGCTCGAGCCATGTGTGTTGCGAGAGGTGATGAAAACGTCCACAGAAAGAATATAAAGCAGAATGTGGGTGAAGCCCACAAGCTCCTGCTCATTACGAAGCAGTCGCTAACTTTATTTTTTCTGCTTGTTTACATTAATAAGAAAGTTTTTATTCCACCTACAGCATTCAAATATCTTGCAGTTTTATGTGACTCATCTGATGCTACGATGCAGTCTTTTAGAAGGGCAGCTCCAATGTTTCATTACGTTCTTTTTCTTATCTGCATATTTTTTCCATATGTTTATCTTTCAAACAAAAGTTGGAAAAAAATCTTCTTGGGAGTGAATTATAAAAAGTGTGCAGGTAAACTTATGATACTGCTTTGTGCATTTTATATTTAACTTTATTATATCATTATATCTTTTTAACGATGAATGTTCACCTTGCACTCCTCATCCAGCAGGTCCAGGATGCCCATCTTGGCTTCTATAAGGTTGATGCAGGGCTGATTGTCATAGAAGTCAATCAGAGTCCAGGGGATCTGCTCCTTCATGTACTCTTCCTGCTCCAGCTTGAACACATGCTGTGCACATAAACACACAGATTGGGGAATGTAGTTTTGCACTTGTAGCAACAACAAAAAAAACATTCTCTCATTTTATTTAATTGTCTGTGACAGGTAGTTAAGCAGGTAAATCTGCTCACCATGTTGAATTGTTGTTGGAGCTTCTCATTAGCGTAGTTGATACAGAACTGCTCAAAGCTGTTGATTTCAAAAGTCTCAAACCTTTAGAGAAAAAAAAGTGAAATAAACCATGTGAATGTCTTTTTTTATTGACTGATGAACATTAAGTGTCTTCATTCTGTAGCCCAACATTCACACTCATGGACTCACCAACTTTAATAACCTACAACTGGTTCAATCACCAGGTGAGTGATGGCTCTTGCAGCCTTAGAGCCAGCATTTCTCTAAGTTTGTATGAGGGAGTTAACCACGTTTTGTATACTTGGGGTTAACAAAGGAAAGCCAGGAAAAAATTAAAGGAGAAAACAACCCTGATGCTACATGACAAGAGAAATTTATACCCAAGTATGAACATGCAAGTTACTGGTGAATCACTGACAAAGTATGAAACATGTTTGTGAAGTGTCTCTAAGTGCCGTCGCATCTCTGTTGTGCCAAGTTTTGGGTCAGGTTTGGGATTGGTGCTTTAGTACCAGTTTAACCACACTTCTTGCTTATCTATGTTCCGAAAATAGTAAAAAAAAAGTCACCCTCAGAGCTATAATAACAGCTGTCTGAATCCTGTAAATACAAAAATAAATGACCTAATTCTTTGTTTCCGCATCACCTTCAGCACAAGATGCTCTGGACCTCATTTACAAAAGGGAAACAAGATGTCTTTCATTCCTCACAGAATCAATGTGTAATCATCAATCAACTGAGATTCATGACTAATTGGGCATAAGGGTGAACTCGAGCATTCATCTTTAATGTGAGAACCATTTCTAAGCAATAAAGTAATAATTTTTTGTCCGTTTTTCCATATTTATGCAGCCTGATTAAAATTGAATTTTTAAAAAAACAACAACAAAGTATCAGAGTTTTATGTACTCTCATCTTCTTGGAACTATATTTCACCACAACATATAGTACAGCAAAATCTGAGTTTAGTAAAAAATGTTTAGAGTTTAGAAAAAGTTATGATTGACTACGACTAAATTTGAATGAATGTATGAGTAAAATTATTATTTTAATTAGGCCAACAACATTTTTTGGGGGGGGCATATTTACACCAGGATAGTCTGGCGGACTCAGTTCAATTGGGCAGAGAAATCTGAAAATTTTCCCAACTTTGGTCTCTTACACACTGTACTTTATTCAAGCAAACCAAACCTCTTCTGCCATGTCCCGCAGTTACAATAGCTGTCCATGAGAGTAAGTATTCCCACAAATGACCGCTGACCAAGAAGAAAAAAGAAGTGATTTGAAACTTCCTCTCTTCGGACTGCTGGATGGTCCAGTTACTTTCCTACTGTCAGCACAGCAGACCTGAGTTCACTTGCAAGTGTACCAAGACCAGTGCACCAGAGTCCGAATGTGTGTGTGGACCAGGGTTTGCTTAAAGTGGACCAAACAGCGCCAGTGTGAATGCACCCTTAGTTTCAGCATGCCTAGGTCTCGGAAGTGAGACTGACAAGGGGTTGCCTCTCGACATTTTGAAGAGGGCATCCATTAATGTAAAAGTCTAGGGAAAGTCAGTCAGATCGGTGGGAAAACTATGCACCATATGCCATCTCACACTCTTTAGATTCTGCAAAGTGAGGAAGAAGTTAGAAAACCAGGGATCAAGTGTAATAAAAGTGACAATTGGTGTAAAAAAAACACACACTAATGTTTGAGATTGTTGGAGGTAGTGCACAATTGCACCCTTTCTAAAGATTTAACATTCTACATGTTAAAATTTAGTGCATTTCAACTAATATGCTCTTTGGGACCACAGCTATTTTGTTTAAAAGTTTTGAATAAAAAGCTTTCAATATCATAAGTCCATGGTCCTTATTTCATGATGTTACATTTCACCCCAAGGCATGTTCCAACTGACCCTGACTATGGGGTCAATTGTAACATTTCACTTCTTGTCTTTGAGATCAAGCCATGCATATTCTGTTTAAATTGCAAAGGCGATTTCAATGCCATTTATTAGCAGACACTTGAGACTACAGTGCACAGCTAGTTGAACACACTGGGTTAAAAAGAGCTCGAAGTTACAGACAGAAATGTAAAAAGTGGTACAACGGCCCCCGGTCTCACTTATATCTGATTTTACTTTATTGTAAATTCAATCATATTTAGTTGAATTTAGAGTAGTTGGCAAAGAGCAGTCAAGGGACTCATTTTTACTCTGGTTTAGCTATTATTGCTCTTGCAATAACAACAGAAATTTTTCACAATTTTCCTTCAATTAAAATCTAACAATGACTGCAACCTGCATCTCTGTAACCAGGGATTGGATATTCGAGGTGAAAGGTGTTAAAGTATCTCTCTGAGAGGAACATAGTTCTGCATGGGGGAATATTCCTGTATTTGACACTGAATCATTTTCGCATGCAAAAATATTCCCAGTCAGAGGTATTCCACATCCTCAAGTGTAGAAATGTAGAGCTGCTACAGATATGATGTACATATCTACATCAGTAAAACAAGACCTCTAAAAATAAGGCCATATGGAGAGTAAATGAGTCTGAAACTGTGGTGTACATATGCAGCGCCTGCTTCAGCTGCAGTGGGAATGGCAGTGGATTTCCACATTCTTAATTCTGTATTCCAGTTTTTTATTGAGTGTCTTTGCTATGCATGATGGTTCACTTGCAGGTCTTATTGTAGAAAGTAAATGTGTCTGAGAGGAAAGCCATAGCAGCTAAAAATACACCAGTCGGCTGTTTGTACAAAGTTTTCGATATGCTCTTTCAAGAACTATTTCATTCCTGCAATTCCATAAAACAGACATCCGATGTATCTCTGTGTTGAAACTGTCGGTTGCCCTTCTTCCTCATACATATTTCTGATAATACAGTAAATGTTTCATTTTGACAAGTTGAAATAAAAACAATCCAGTCTCAAGTAAGTCAAACAGAGTCGCTCTGATCGCAGACAGGAGCCTCATTAGCTGCACCTCATTATTGTGATCAAGCTTTGTACATTTAATATACCACTAACTCTTTCATCTCCACCCTCATCCAACCTTAAATTACCTTCATCATCTTTTAAGCAACAACCTAACAACCTCTTCACTGTCTCTGCTCTCTGCTTAACTCATTTAAAAGCATCCCACAACAGTACATTTAAAAAAAATATAAATAACCTTGAAGACATTAAAAGTTCAGCTTAATTAGTTACTGGTTGAAACCAATCCCCCTCCACACAAGCTGCCACGCAGACGTACCCGTAGATGTCGAGGACCCCGATGAAGGAGTGCTGTTTCACGTTGGTGACCAGAGCCTTGTTGACATGCTCTACAATCCAGTTGAAGAGCTTGGCGTAGATATGTTTAGAGAGGGCATCGCGAGCGTTGGTGGCCTGAAGGCGAGGGAGGGTCTTGATATAGGTTTCTGTGGCCGTCTTCAGCTTCCTGTGGCACAGCCACTGGGACATATCCTTGTAGGTTACACCCACGAGCTCACAGAACGCCGTCAGATGGGAATTGTTGGGCTAAAACAGATAAGTAAACTTCAATCATCTCAAAACTGTTAAAAACCCCAATATAAAAGAAAGGACATGAACAACTAAGCTGCAAAATTCCCTCCAAATAATCTACAACAAAAAAATGTGTAATTCGTTTTCATTACATGCATCCCCCCACCCACCCCTTCCCCCTTCTACTGCAGTAAAAAGTAAAAACTGTATCCTCACTGCAATAAGGCTGCTGTCTGAATCTCTGTCCTTTATCTCCACATTTCCTAGATGAAGAATAGCAGCCAAAACCTGGAACAAGCCCATCTGATAGGACTCATTAATACCTGCAAAGGACAGGGACACACACACATAGACAAATACAATACATTATGTGTGCTACCTTCTGATACCTAGCAAATGCAAAGTGCCAACAGCAGAATATTTATCATCCTCAGTTTCAGAGCACATCCGGCTGTCAGAGTTGCCACAAAGCCGGAATGAAACATCTTCCACACAGATTTCATTCCAAGCACATCTTACCCAGTAGTGTAAAAGCATGGCGAGTAGTGCAAAGCTCCTTTGTGTCATTCACACCATCGATAACAGGGCTGCGACCCTGCCTGGTGTACAGAAAGTCAGTGGCGCTACCTGAGAGGAGAAACAGAGCATGAAGTTTTACACTTTATAAGCAAAGTTTTAGAATTTGCAGTGTGGTTAAACACAACATAAAGGCTGGTTTGTTCTCAGTCAGCACACTCTGTAACCTTGCAGGGAGCCATGACAAAAATCCTGATTAGATATGCCAAGACTGAAGAGTCAAATAAATCAAAGACACGCACTACGGTTTTCAAAAGAAGGTCAAAGTTAGATGTCAGAGATTCTGGTTATAAATGAAAGAGAGTAAAACACTACCAAGGTTTTCTAGTAAAGATTTCACACTCTACTTTCTTGACTGCGGGAGTCTGGTCATTCACTTTGCTTTGCTCAAATCTACACAGAAATGTTCTTGAGCAGTATATACATGTAAAAACTAATTCCCAGACACTGACTGATTCTAAGTGACGTTGCTCAGAGCTTCCTGGTGTACATTCGCCCGATCGACAGAGACCGCGTGAGAGTCTGAGGATCTTAGAAATGAATTCAATAAAAAGCCCTTCTGTTTAAGAGTGATGTAAACCCAACTTTTTCCACAATCAATGTCTTCAGAGACATTTAACACTGAATTAGGGTATGGCCAGTTGCCTGGCAACAAGAAGCACTGACAAGACTGTCACAACCACTTTATTAACGGAGCCAGGAAGTCAGCAGGAGAGGAAAAGACAGCAGCTGTGAGTGTGTGTGTGTGTGCGCATGAGAGGAAGAAAGCCAACCGAGTGGCTGTAAGTGACTGTGCCAGCAGTGTGTGTTCATGACTGGGGGTGAGCAGGTGCAGGTCCGCAGTGGGAGCGCTCTATATGGGAGCCTGTTGAACCACAGAGTCAATGAGTCAGAGCTGGGTTTCTACAACAGGAACATGGTCTGATACATCTGAACTGATAAAACACATCACGCATCGCGCTGCTCAGAGGTGTGTGTGTGATATTGTATGGAGTTCGGCATCATTTCCAGTTTTTAATGTAGTTTAAATGAAGTCTTAAACCCAGTGGGGGCATATATGCTATAAAACATGGTGAATCTGTGACTCACTGATATGATAGATTTTCATGATTCTGGCAGTTTTCCTGCTGGGGAGATAAAACACAGTGGGCAAGAAAATGTTCCTAAATTTCTCTTACTTTGCTGTGGTTGCTTGAATGTTTATAGATTCACTAAACTTTCAGTTCTGCATAAAGTGAAACATGTCTCAGCCAAATGAATGCCACCTGTTCCTGAACGGGGGGGGGGGGGGGGGGGGGGGGGGGGGGGGGGGTTAGACACATCAGTCCAGATGTGTCTGGGTGCTGATGCTTCATTTATCACTTTTGAAAATCACTGAAATGTTATTCCCTGCTGCATTAAAATGAAGATTGTTTTTAGGCGGTTTTTCAGTCTTTTTCTGGTGTTAATGCACAGCAACAGATGGTGCAGCTGTGTGTCAGTGGGGAGCGCATGCATGTGACTTACTCAGCCTCAGATTCTTGAATTCCGGCAGATGAGCGGACGCACAAAGCTGATAGAAGACGTGATAATTCCTCTCCTCATCCGCCTGGAACAATGTAGGAAGACCATGTGAGAGGAGGCAAATAACACATAAGCGATTTGCAAAATCAACATGCACCTGCAACATACTCGTTCTGATGAAATTAGACCACGTGTAGAAAATATGAACATTTCATCATAAATACCTACAAGCCAATTCCTCTTTTTTCTGACCAACATTCATGAAGGAAAACTCAGTTGGATGCTTTTTGTCATAACACTGCATCTGCAGCCAGCATCATGACCCTCCCATGTTCCCCCCATGACAGGTTTTCTGACTCATCATAGCATAAAACAGTATAACCAAACAAGTACAACTGCATTTTAATTAACAGTGAAAACAGAAGAAATGTTAGCTCTGTGCTGGATACAAAATGAAGCCTGTCACCTGTGTCCCACATTAGTGACAACACCCAAGCATAGAATGTAAACACACACTCACACACTTTAAAACTGGGATACTGGAACCAGTCATGTGAGAAATGCAAGAAGGAAAGTGATCGCTTTTCTCTGCCAACATCCTCATTCCTCAACAGTGCCATCTATGACAGCTAAGTGAGTGTGCATGAATGAATTTGAACATGCACAGACGTAAATGATCCTTATTCTCCATGTACTGTCTTACTGGCTCTACCAGTAAGCAAAACCCCCTGCTGAGCATATATATAAGTATGAGGAAAAAGTTATAGAAAAGCAAAAGGAACAAAATTTTATTAGCAAAGTACTTTTAAAAGACAGAGGCTGGAAAATAAATAAACAGCAGAGGGGACAAAATAGAAAAAAGGAGTCAAACAAATGGATTGTTAAAGGCTGGGCTTATTTGTTTTCCCCCCTAATCGTTGTGAAAGAGGAAATCACTGCCACATACTTCTTCTGTCAAGTCTGACAGCTACTGTGTGCTGCTTTAGGATTTAATGAGTCCTTCTGGCAGCGCTGGCTAACAAAACGCTTCTATGTGCATTTTGGTGTTTATGGTTCCTGGTGCTTCTTCTCACATAAGGATGCTTTGGGATTTTTGGCCTCCATCATTGGGATACTACAGATTAAACCTCGACATGTGCTTCATTAAATCTCAACTATATTATCACTGAAATATCCAGAGGACTTGTATAGCAAAAATGCCTTCGTTATTATCAGAACGAGCTAAAGTAGGTGCGATTACAAATGCATTATCAAAAAAAAGACCATTAAGAAAATCTTTTGTCTGCATGGTGCCCTACATCAGGCCAATGTGTGTGTGTAACCTGAACATGAGAATTACTATCATTTACTATCATGTATTCAAGAAGACAGATACAAAAATGTCACTTCAAATTATCTCAAAAGAAAGTTCCACAACCTATAAACCAGTCACTCCAAGCTAAAACTGAATGCAAGAGTAGGCTGCAATCACGGGTTCTTCCTTAAGAACTCCGTTCTCGGGACATTACAGAGGTTAACTTTGTCCGACAGACTGTGATGGAAGGAACTGGAACGAATTAACCCCCGTCGATAAAACATGTACAACCGAAAAAAACCAGGTGTGTGTGCAATCACGCAAAAGGTGATGGTGCATTTGTGCGCTCACCTGAAACACTACTCGTGATTTCTCCAGCAGATATGTTCTCATGTTGGCACCAATGATACGAAAGCGGGTGTCAAAGCCAATTTCGATGTATTTACCAAAACGGCTACTGTTGTCGTTCCTTGTGGTTTTTGCGTTTCCGATGGCCTGAAGAACAGAAGGAAAAAACGACATGTTATTGTGATAATGTTTCAGGCATCTAGCTTCAAATCAACACACAGTCCCAGTTGTACTAAGACGGTAGCACAAGGTCATTTCTCATACATGATCACTGGTGTTTATTCATTTGGACGTTAGCAAGTCTAACTTCTCAAAACTTGGTGAGGTAGTGGTAGTTTAACTTAAACTACAAGATACAGTATTAAACTGTATAGAAGATAAGGTCTATCTTTTATTCAGGAAAAATACTTAGTATCTTTCTTTTGTTGATACCACTCAACTCGGCACTATAAAATAACTATAAAATTGCTAAAGCTTGCCAGAAAAGTGTACCAATGCACTGCTCAGCATAGTCATGACATCATCACATATTTGCATTTTGCCTTGCATCAGTCCTTTATATCCACTTGATTCTCTTAAACTCTCTATGATGACACATACTGCTGAATCCTGTCACAAAGTCATTTTCATTAACAAATCTTAATAAATACTTTCCCTGTTGATTGGCAACAGAAGAATTATAAAACTTAACACCAAAACTTGGCTCATCAAGCTCACACATTAACTCACAATCAGTCTCAATCCATTTTAAAGCTGCTGCTAAAATCCTGACTTATAAATGCAGACAAAACAATCCTAGACCAGAGTTAAATACAGCAGCTGTGCAGTTGTTTTCTTTGTATAATTCACATGCATAAGGACCTCTCACAGAGCGATGCCCAACCATCCACAAGATGTTAGCTCATGTTTGGTTCATTCACTTCTATGTCAGCTGCCTCGCAGTCAGCTGAATGTGCTGCTTTTCTATCACTCTTTCAACAGAGCAGAGAATGATGTGTACTTGTACAGTAAATAAAGATTTTCTGCAAAAAAGGACAAAAAAAAATCCTTAAAAGGATCTGAAAAGTTGGGAAAAGGGGAGCAACTTCATGCTGCCTTGTTGTCACAAGCAAGATGCTGCTCGCAACCGATAGATACAGGCAGATTTTTCTTTTTAATCCACAATATGTTGATTAGTAAGTTCTAGAGGAGCTGCGAGGGAGGTTTTATGTTATAGTAGAGGGGACTACCCAGTTTCTCTTTATACAGTTTTTAACCTGAGCCAATTGCTTTAAAGTTCTATATCTTCAGTGTGAAAGTGGCATAATTTTTTAATCCAAATGCAAAAAGAAGTTAATATACTAGGCTCATGTCACAAAATTTGTCTAAAAAAGTCTTTATGCAGAAACAAAACCAAACACCAAAGTAGCATACCGACTACAGTACTGCTTCTCATAATATGAATATATCTATAATTAGGTTCTCTGTCCTTCCACAAATTGCTCTTTTATGGATGCATCACTTCCTTCCAAACTACTACATACAGGCAAGTAAATCAACTGCAGTCAGCAGCCAAACTTCAATACACTGAGCTGCATTGATCAATGACCCCTCTAGATATTGTCAGCAGACGGGTGGGGCTGCATAAAAACCCACACACACATACACATATACACGCACACACATCAAAGCTGCACAGCCAGCCAGGCTGAACAGAATTAGATTATGTGTGAGCACAGAGGGTTCTTGCTGAGTTAAGGCCAAACACACAGTCTTTTACTGCAGACAAGGAGGCATTTAGCAGGGCAGGTATTCCGATCTCCGCCTGCATCAGCCAAACATGTACAAACACCACAAAAAAAAAAAACACCCTCCCTCACACACGCGCATTCACACAGACAGGTTTTGTAAAATCTAAAAAGGCTGATGCAACCAGCTACTCTGCATCCAGGTTTACAGGATGAAGTGACATCACTGCGATGCAGACAGAAAGCTCTCTATTCATTCTGTCAGTCTGTCTCTGATTGGCTGAGGGGAAAAAGTGGTGGCTAGGAAAAAGACTGTGATGCTCGCAGAGTGGTTGGAAAGGCCTGACAGGGTAGGGGATGGCATGACATGGGGGGAAGTGGCATATGGACACAAGGGAAAGCTCTCCAACCCCTCACAATAAATACACAAAACACACACACACTTAAGGATGAGATTTGTGCTGCCACAGAGGAGAGTAGCTTCAGGCCAGAAAGACACACAATGTGGTAAAGAAACAGATGGGAGGAGTCAGTAAATGCCACAGTAGGAAAGAGGAGATGTGAGCATGATATCAAGCTTATATTAGTCACAAAATAACCCAAGCTGGTGAATACTGATCAACAGTGCCAAGGAAGTAAGCATACATGAATAAACTGCCAGGATAGGGTCCAAGAGTTGTTAACAGCATGATGCTGGAGAGCAAGGTGGGATTTAGATGTTGAATCTTAAATATTCAGGTTGCTCTAACTCTCATGAGGTAATTTCACAAGTTTAGTCAGTGGGAAAATGAATTAATCTAATCAGTCATTTTAATAACAACCTCCGTTTCTGCAGAAACAAACTTTTTCCCAATCCTGATTTCCTTTGGGGATGAAAAGGTAGCGCTCTTCCAGCCCTCCAAATGGCTACTCATGCCCTCTTCGAAGGGCTAGACAATTTCTAATCTTTAATCTCCTTTGCAAAAAGGACACTCCCCCTATGCAGCAGAGTGGAAAATATTAAGGTGTGAAAAAAGGGGAATTCTGATTGGGCCCCTGAACATCAGAAGGGACTGGCCTGAGGATTAAACTGGTGGCCTTACCTCCATGATGGGGTTGGAAGCCAAGACTTTCTCTTCTACGTTGGCCTCGCTGGCAGAGCCACTGACTGTAGCAAAGTATCTCATAGCATATTTGGCTGATACCGTCTTCCCTGCTCCGGACTCCCCGCTCACAATAATCGACTGGTTCCGCTCATCCCTGTCAGATAAGAAAACATTAACTAACACAACAGCTATATCATGGATAACCGATGTAGATGATGATAAAAGGCACATTTTATATGATGTTTGTTTTAGGTTAAAACTGGTAAAGGCAACTAATAATAGCAGCAACTACTAATTGAATAAAGCTCGATAATTACAGGCAGATAAGAGGTGTCACAAGCAATCATCATCATTTCACTGCCTCCAGGCTGAACAGGTGACAACACACCCAACCCCCTCAATCCACTGCATACTTTACTCTCTGCATCTCAATGTGTTTCATTTCTTAATTTAGTGTCTGAAAACCCTGTTGTGGTCTTTAAAAAGAGGTCATGAGTCATAAGTGTAGATGACGCGTGTCATCACTTTGAGGTGATATCCATTAAGTGGATTCTGATGTTCTGTAAGCACATGTTCAATTTAAGTGGTTGTCTTTATAGGAGATGATGGGATCAGTAAACTAACTTCTAACAAACAGTCAGAGAAGTCATTTACATGATTCTGTGGAAAATGTATAAAGTACCTAAAATGCATTTCAACAGCACTAACTAAATCTTTTCAAGTAGTAGGAGTCGTTAATGTATTTCGAATAAAATAAAAAATAAATAAACCTAACCTAAATATTTAGACCCATCATTTAGTTCTTGGTTGAAGCCCTTTCATTACTGGCAGCCTCAAGTCTTTGTGGGAGTTATCCTAAAACTTGGCAGCGTGGTTTTGTTTACCCCCTTTCTTCTTGGAAGAAACTCAAGCTCTACTGGGCTGGATGGAGAGCATCAGCTCAGTCAATTTCAAGTCTCTGGAGTTTTCCAAAGCCTCCTGCAGTCTGTTGGTAGTTTGAAACTTCTTACTTTGTAAAACTATAGCGGCTACAGTCTTTTCAAGCACCTTAAATACTGCAGTAATGTTTTCATATTGTTCTCCAGATCTGTGTCTGGACATATTCTTGTCTTGCAAGTTATCTGAACAATTCTCTGAATCTTACACTTTTTTTTCCACCCTAACAAACACCAGCTGAAAGACCTTGTTTAGACAGGTGTGTGTCTTTCTTTATTATGTGTAATAAATTCAATTAGGCTCTGGTTAGGCATTCCAGTCAAGCTGTCAGAGCAACTCAATGAACACTTCTTCACTGTCAAGTTTTGCTTGTTGGCTGATGAAAAAGATTTATGCATTTTAACATGAATGGGACATAAAAACTCTCTGTTGGTGGTGTATCATGCTGAAGGCTGCCAGCCAATCTGCCCTCTCTCACTGGCCTGCATTAGATCTGATATGTAGTACAATATGTGTGTTTTACCATAAGCTCCCAGAGTGGAGGCTGACAAGATGTACTGGGTGGCTAGTGTCTCTATCTTTGTGTGTGCATGTTGAAAAAACAAGAAGAGAGAAACAGAAACTGTGAGACCACCATGAGGCTATTTCTGGCTTAGCTTTGACCTACAAACCCTGAGGGGGAGGGGGGAGGGATGCGGGACAAATGAATAACTGTGCGTTGTTAAATGACAGCAGTTTT
>JAOXYM010000001.1:25975451-26013222 GCA_028567055.1 Leptatherina wallacei
TCAGGTGTGTGCTATGATTTTGATGTTTTATACTTATTTTTTAAATTGTTTTTATGTTGTGAAGCACTTTGTGATGCACAATGTATGAAAAGTGCAATATAAATAAAGTTTGATTTGATTTGATGATAAATGTAATTGCAATAAGGTTAGTAATACAGACAAATGATGAGGATCAAATATTTGAGTGGTACCAGCTTAACTGTGATGAGACAATACATATGTATATGTGTGCTGTCAAAGAGTATGGAGTAATATAGAGGGGAAGATGCATCTGTGTGTCTGTGCTGAGATAAAAATCAAACAGCAACTGGAAATCTGACGCCAGAACCATGCATCTGACTGACATCAACAATCGCTACTAGTATCTGTGAGATCTCTACTGAATCAGTAGCCCTATTTTCTGTTTGTTTCTGTTATTTATTATTGTCTTTTTAGTTTTCTTTACTTATCTATTCTTGTTTGTGTGTGTGATTGTGTTGATGTTGTTGTTTATACATGTTGCTGCACAGCAAATTACCCCACGGGGGAAATAAAGATTCCTTGAACTTTCCTTGAAGCACCTTGAATTGTCATGTACATGAAATGTGCTATACAAATAAACCTGCCTTGCCTTGCCTTGAACTTGAACTTGAACCTGAACCTTGATCTGGTGTCCCAAAATTGCTTTTCTCCGTTTGAGCTGGATTATACAGAAATTCATTCATTCATTTGCCAAAAAATACTGAGTGACAGCAACAGGAATGTGCATGGTACCAATGAGTTATTGGTTTAATCAACCTGTTTAACTGTAATGATCTGCAGTAAAAATACTCAATAATGTTGCCAGTAAATGTGTCATAACTGTATTCTGTTCATGTAAAGATTTTTGTTTCCATTAATGAGAATCGTCAGATATCGTCAAGTGCATGTATGTTTTCTTTAGTAATGAAGGCATTAGATCAGATTAGATTAGATTAGAATGTATTAGATCAGATTAGATTAGATAAGCTTTTACAGTTTCCCTGAGGAGAAATTAGCCTCAGGTGTTCAACAAACTACAGTTAACATCTAATATCCCACAATGTCTATAAAAACCAGAAATACACACATCACAAATACTACACACATTTACATGTTGTGTGAGTGCCTCAAAAAGATTTAGGGAAAAAAAAGCATAGCCATTACTTGCACAATAGATTATTCATGGAGCCCTTTAAAAATCAAACACAGATTATTTATCCGTCGGTCCAACTAGCCGTGGCCGTCCAGAGGCTGAGTTATAAAAGGTTCAAGCTGTCCAATAAAATGTTGTTCAAACCATAAAAAACAAAAAAAATCAATGCAAAATGTAGGCTTTCCATTGATAAGTTTTCAGTAAACATGGTCTCAGGCTCTGCCTATTCTGTTTCCCCTCTCATTCCACCATTTTGTTAATCATTGCACCTTTTTGGTCCCTACAGGAGACCGTCCCAGCAGCCAGCCTCCTAGCAACGGAGTAAGAAAAAGAGGAGAGGATAGAGGCTAAAAATAGTAACAGTGAGTTTTGAGCAGCATCACACCTCACAAAGGCGCCATTGCACTATCATACACACTTCCTGATCCTGATAATCATCCTCATGCATACGACACATACACACAGATGTGCACAAACTTGTTTCACGCATCACTAGGTGAAAAGCTGATTATCTTTAGTTAACACTGAAATATGTTGCCAGGCAGCTCATTTCTCCGCTGAGCAGACATACGGATCAAATGCAGACAAAAAGACGGCGCTCAGTCCTGCTGCAAGGACAAATATTTATATCCCAACATATTCCCCTGGGTTCAGAAAAAGGACAGATGAAGGTTAAAACACACACACACACAGACATTTACATGGACATAACCAGTCACAAGATGACATGAAGAAGAAGAGCCCTGAGAAGCTAGAGAGGAAAACTAAATGACTCAAGTTACAGTGACTGTCCACCTGAAAGGCAGATGGATGGATGATGGTCAGGCTGGAGTGTTATGGGAGGCAGATGATAACTAAGCAAAGACGTCAGAGCATCTGTGACATCAGAAATCACATGACTGCTTCAGGCGATCTCCACATACAATGCATGCAGCATTCAGAGACGATGTGAGATGACTTTAAATGTGTGCAGATGTCTAATGGACAGTGGGGTTTTATAAAAAAAATAAATAAAAAAAAAACAAAACAAAAAAAAAAAGAGTAAGATTATTACAATATACCCAGTGAGCATACAAACAATACAACACAGACTTCCATCATCATTATGATTATTTAATAGAAATGAAGTTGCATTTGGTAAAAGTCGATGTAGTAAATCAAAGAGTTGCAGATGCTTTGAATTGCCTCCATAATCAAAGAACAACCAGTTTCCAGCCAAATTCAGCATATAAACCTTTTACAGAGAATCAGCTAGGAAGGGAACACCCATGCATAGAAGCAGCAGGCTATATCTGTACTTTTCCTTCATTCTAAGAAAGGAAGCAGGGAGCCAGTCAAGTGATTTCTTATTTGGTTTAAAGGAACTGCAGTAACTATTTGCTACTGAACCTCCAGGTAATTGAGTGATTCACATCACAGTCTCAAAAAACAAAGATGAGCCATCCTGTCTTTTACACTCTTCTTCTCTTCTTCTTGCAACTTGTTTTTAAAAAGTTGGGTATTAGTGTATTGGCTTACCGTTACATCCCATCCATATGAAAAAAACCAACATTTAATTTTAAAAACAATCTGGAGAGGTTGATAAGGGAAATTCAGAAATGGTGTCTTTACACTGTTTGTGTCATTCATTTCTTCAAAGCACACGTAGTGGAGCAGATGTCAAAGCTGTTGAGCCATCAAGAAATTACAACTGCAAACTATAACTGATCAGGCCCCCTTTTAAAAGAGATGTCAATCTCAATGGGACTTACCTATAGTTAAATGAAGGTATAAAAAAACAGCATGACCTGATGGGCAAAACTAAACTGCCTGTCAGGGATAAAGTTGTTTAAACCTTTAATCTTGAATATTCTGTGTAGTTCATCATGATTAATCACAAATCATATCCCATTTTGTAATCTGAAATCTAACCAAAATTTTGGCTTTTTTTAAATGTTCAATTATGGACAGAAGCCTTCTGTTAACCAGGAGTCCATGTAGGTAAGCTCTAGTTTATCATAAATGGACAATAGAATGTTATCTTGTACTTGTTTGTCAGTCTAACTTGTGAAAAATTAAAATAAGGGCCTCTTTAAAAAAAAAAAAACAAATAAAAAAAAAGTTGAACAATTATTTTAAAAAAATCTAACAAAAACATAACTTTAAAATTTCACATTTCATATTTACAGCACATGTGGTGGAGGTGGAGCCCTGAGAAAGGTTTTGTTTCTGAACCTACTTCTATAATAAAGTGTCAACATGCATGTAGATGAAATGAAACTGTGTTTACTGACAATGGTTTTCAGAAATGTTCCTGATCCAGTGTACAGTGATTTAAATAGTCAAATGTGCAGTGCTGCCTCAAGGCTTGATAATTACAGTCAATCAGCCTGGTCCTTGGCATAATTCCCCCACCCCAATCTTTCAATGTTATTAAGTTCTGCAGCTGATGAAATCACTAAATTGTTTACCATTTCTTATGCCACGTCATGCTATGACCTGTCGACAATTAACCTAATTATTTCTAAGATAAGATACCATGAGGTTTTCTGTTTTAACATTGAATAACTTGAAGCACAACTTTTTAAAAACAAATGATTAAAATATTCAAATAAAATACTAGAATTTCTTGGTTCACATCCAACCATTTCTTTCAGCTCCAACTTATCATGTGTGTTTAGCCTCACTTCAGCTGCACATTATTTGAATTTTCTGCATGAAGCATTTTTGCGCATGAGACGTGGTTTTCAGCAAACAGCGAATGGTCTGATGATAGTAGTGACATCATTTTCACAATACTTTAATGTGTGAACATGTCAGGAGAAAGCTCAGTCTGCATGTGAGGCACTAACACAATGTAGGATATATTAACAGAACATATGGTGAAAGGTGGGATTGTCCCAAATGAGGGTAAACAATTATCACGTGATTGTTGTCAGGTGAACATTAAACTCAACATGAATAAAACTGAGACTGAAGGTTACCCAGAAGGATGTTGACATCTAGCCCACACTCACAGTACAGAGTAGTTGTCAGAGAGGCAGTTCACAGCAGGGAAATGTCACTCTTGAAGGTACAGGCTAATGCTAATCCTGGTTTAATTGAGACAAAGGATCAGTCCCTGATTAAGCCAAGTCTGGGTTTAACACCAACTAATCTTATCCCAGTCAACCACACCACTATTTCATTACATCAACATATGGTCAGACAACTATTGTTGCAACTGCTGTGGGCACATCAGATTAAACACTCCCATCCAAAGCAGTTGTTTTACAAATCTAAAAAAACCCAAAAAACACCTTAAGTCTTTGAATATGAGCAGCTCTCATCTGCTGTGGGGGTTTTTCTTTTTCCTTTAAGTTTTATAATTATTTGGGCAGTAAATAAAACTTTAGATCATTCCTGTTTCTGAGGTTTTCATACAGATCTGAACATCGAATGTGTGAACAGTATATAAACATGTGTATGCGAGCTGGATGCGTAAGGCTGGGGCAACGGGGCAAGGCATCTGTGAGAAGTGTTTACAAATCTGCTCAAAGTCAACGGCAGATTAGAAGGACTTAGCCTGGAGCTTTCGCTCTTGAACCAGAAGCCCTCAGGTTTCTGATACTTCTTGAAACCTCCATTGGTTTGTCTATTACTCATTAATTATCAAGTTCCCCTGTTTTAAATTCTATGGTCTTATTTTTTTAGGATAAAATACATTAAAAAAAAGATCTAGTCTTTCTCGGGTCTTTAAATTATGTAAGCACAACCTCAGATGAGGAATGACTTGTTCAACATAAAAGTAATCCAAAACGTAGATGTTTGTAAAAGACTTGGCACGTCCTTACTGCTGCCATAAAAATTAAAAATGTAAGCACATGCTATGATAAGTAGCTTGTAGAACCACCTTTAGCAGCAATAACATTTAGTAATTGTTTTCTGTATGATGTTATCAGTCTCTCATATAACAGAAGGATTCAGGCTCAATCATCTTCACAATGTTGCTTCAGTTCATTGAGGCTTGCAGGAATTTGTTTATGCACAACTCTCTTAGGTTCCCACAACAACATTTTATTCACATTGAGGTCAAGACTTTGACTGGGTCCTTGCAACACCTCGATTCCTCTCTTACTGAGCCATTTTTGTTTTAGATTTGCAACTGTGTTTGGGATCAGCGTATTGATATACGACTTAATTTGTGAACAAACCTTTTCACTGTAAAACAAAGGACTCTAAGTATCTGAAAATGGCCTTATCAACCTTTCCACACTGACTGGGCGCCAACAGTTGCTTCTCTAAGATCGTTACTGATGTCTTTCCTCCTTGGCGTTGCAAAAACACACAAATTAATTTTCCCAAACAAAAAAAAACCTAAAACCACTGTCTTTATAGAAGTGCTCAAACTTGCTGATGACTGTTACCTACCCTTTTAACGCCAAAGGCAGAAGTAATGTTGGACTTAGTTATTCACACACTGCTTTAGCGTTTTAAATTACTTTTTTTTGCGAAATAAAAACAAAACAGAGTGATATGTCATACTTATTTCTTCATCTGAGGTTATATTTACCACTTTTTAAGCCTGGTTCAGATGATTTTTATTGATAACATGACTTTTGTTGCTATAATCCCGAAAACTTTATAAATGAAGGAAGTTGTAATTTCTTCTTCGTGACTGTACTTTCTTACTTCCTTACAAAGCGGGAGTCTGCGTGGATGCTCATCAGAAGTGTACAGATTAAACTTTCAATTAAAACTTGTTGATTTATAAGAGTACTGAAATATTTCTATGAGTGAGTTGTTCTTTAACAATCAGGTTTGTGTACAATTTAAGTTTTACAATAAAAAAAAAAAACTACCACCTACAAAAAGAAGTATACATTTTCACAACTAGTCACAACAAAGTCAGGTAAAAAAAAAAAAAAGGGATCACAACTACATGATCTATGTAGTGCATAACTCTCCAGGTGAAATCCCACCCTTCTTCTGCTCTGTTGAATCAGTAAGTAGACTAATGACTCAAATAATCTTGCTCTAACAAAGTGAAAGGAACAATGAGAGGAATTTAAACAAAAGTGAATCAAGTGGAAAAAAATTTATACCTTAATACATTTTACAATACAAACTGGCAGAGGCAACCATTAAGACAGCTGCAGAGGTATGCGAGAAGGGTTTTGGCCCCGTATTCTCAGTAAAGCCGTCATTGGAGTCCCAGACTGCAGAGGCCTCGTCACATGATGCCACTCATGTGAGAATCTGCTGTTTTTCTGCTCAGCTGGTCAGACACTGCATGACGCCAAGACTCAGAGACTTCAGTGCTGGTGGAGAGTTTGGCTGATAGGAACCTCAACAGTCTTCTCATTGGTTTCCCCCTCGCTAGAACGCCGGCCCAACTATCGGGTCAGAGGTTCAGTCTCTGCCAGAGATCAGTCTGTTACTAATAAGCTGTGATGCTGCTGAACTACTAATCACATTAGCTTGGCCAGTGTTGACTCTTAGAGAAGCACTGTTCATTTCTATAAGTTATAAAAGAGAGAAGGTATGTAGGCACACAGTTGTCCTCTACTAAGATTACATTAGAAAACAGTGGGGGCCTGCATAACCAGATACTATGAAATAGGAGGGGAAAAAAACAAGGAAACAGAAAAACAAGCTGTTACGATATAACCATGTCTTCGGAGACATTACTTACAAGCTATCGTTCAATTGCCGGAACCAAAAACAAGCTTTAACACACATTAAACCTGAGGACACTCATGTATACAATTTTAGTACATCTAAATAACAGACACACTGTGGTGGATTATTAGTAGTAAGAAAAGAAAAACTTTGCCATTTAGCCTACAATATTGTTTTTTCGCTAGCAAAGCTGCATGCCTTTGTGAGCACGAAAGATGGGACAAACTAGCTTCAGTGATTTAATTTAGCCAGTTTACAACAAAGATGTTGCTTTTATTCAGATTCTAAAACTCAGTACAAAATAAAACCTTATTTGTTGCTTTCAGTGGTTATTTGTGTTTTGCTGAGTTTAGTGATATAACTGTTTTCAAGGGTGTGTCGGGACTTGGGCTCCATATTCCTCAATACGGAGGTGATGTACGTAATCCAAGTCCAAAATTTAGACCAGAATAAGCACTTGACAGATTAATGTATCTAAGAATAATATAAAAGGCTACATATAACAGTTGCTCCATCAACATCAAAGTAATGTAGTCCATCTTCTTTTCTGAGAGTTTTTACTCTGCATGCAAACTTAAATCCCTGAACGCAGGACCAAATTCAGAGATACAAGTAAAGCTAGAACTTACTTGAACAAACATGTACTCCAACTCCCGGTTCATGTTGTCTGCAGAGCCAGCCTCTAGCTCATGCTGTGTGTCTGCTGGTTTTCTGGATGCCTCCAGCCACACACGCCACAAGACCGGATGCTAACTGATCGAGCAATGGGCTCCAGAGCAGAACCATCCCATTGTGTCTGCAGACACAAGCAGCGTTCACTGACGTTCCCTACAGTTCCTGCGACACATGACTGGCCATCCTGGCTGTCTGTCAACAAACATCCCAGCTTCCTTTATTGATCACATGAGTTGTGAAGGGGACAAACTCTCAGAGCAAGAAAACACCATATACTCAGAGAGCACTTGTATAGTGGCAGCTGCACAGTAAAATCTGAAAACTGGAATATTAGTCCACCGCATAATGGTTTAAAGTGAGTTTTGAAGGTGTTTAACAACTTCCCCTATAACAAGTTTCAACGCTGTTATTTCTTTTATTTCACACAGAGTAACAAGAGAGTGGTTTTATCAGTTTAAGGATGCTGGTTGAAAACCAGACCAGGATGCTGAGAAAGAAGATAACATATCTCTGTTCCTCAAATTGTTATTGGAGCCCTGAAACAATGAGAAAAGCCTGCTGGATGTTTTGCTCATAAACATGCAGTCTTTTTCTGCTTGCATCTGCCATGTTGTGTTGTCAACCCTGCATCACTACATGCCAGAGTGTATACAACATAAGTGAACAATTACTTTAACCAGGTTATCTCAGTAATCTAATGCACATGCTGTCAATAACATATATTGGGGGGGGTGGGGGTGGTAATCCATTGGCATCTATTTAATGTAAAATCTGCCACCTGATGTAGCCAAGACGACACCTTCAGAGATAGCATGAAGTACGGCTGCCGTAAGTTTTCTCCAAATTTAAGCCAATCGTGCTTTTTTTTTCCGAGAAAGGCAAACAGCTCACATGGAATAATAAATATCCTTAGGAAACTCCAGCTTTTATTGCTTTACTCCAGGATTTTGCTAAAAGCACAACAAGTTGACAGTTAAAAGCAATAAAGAAGAACACAGCAGCATTTTTCTTCCACCAACATCTGGTTTATATTTAGTTCATGTATTCTTCCTTTAAAAGAAAAAGAAAAAAACATCATACATTTGACATTTGTTTACTTCCTAGCTTCCTGAGTGACCTTCTGTGTTAGAGTCCCACATCACAGTGGGTGAGACACAATGATGATGCAATTCAGTAGAAACATTCTCCTGTAATGCTGTATATGAGTTGAAAAGGTCAAACATGCTGTGCGTCTGGCAACACCCCAACAAGCGATGTAATAGCAGGTGCTTCCCATCCCATCAGCTGTTTCTGACGACTCCTATCATTGTGGGACATCACTAACAGGTGTTTTTTTTGTGCACCAAGCTTGACAGGTGTTTTCTGACCTACAGTACATGATGCTGGTAAACCGGTACAGACATGCTCTCATCTGACACTGAGGCAGGTGTTTATCTCAACCCTGCTACAGCCCTTTCAACCCAATAGCTAAATCCCTCTGGAAGTTTGGCCTTTTACAAGACTCTGTTTGACATTTTAGTGATGCCACACATGCAACAACAGTACTGTGCATTTTATAGCGGGAACTGCATTGTATGCAGTTTGCTGCTTATGCTTCAGCACGGAGATCTGCTGAGTGATGCAAACCTGAATGTGCTGCAATTACAACCTGTGCTCTGAAGAAGGTATCCTTTTCTTTTTAGTTTAATAGAAATCTTTTCTAATGCAGATAGATACCTTCAAGTATAATTACATATTTCATATGTGCCTGTGTTGAAACACTAACATAATAAAGAGTGACAACCCATTATAGCAATGATCTGACCTACTACTACCACTCTCACCCTCTTTTCTGTATCCTCAATTTCTCTTTAGCGTTTCTGGAACAACATAAAATGCAACCAAACAGCATCTACCTCAGTTACATCGTTTTGTGTTTATGTTGTCTTAAACCTGCATACTACACAACAACAGTGTTCTTGAGTATGAGGAATTGTTAATTAAGAGTCTCACCACCAGTTCGTGGACAAGGCTGTCTGAACTGATTCACAGCCAAAGCATCTCTGTATATAATACTGAGTTTTTTAAGAAGCAGGGTACTGGCTGAAAGAGTGGCTTTCTTGTGAGTTGAAGCTCATGAATCAAACAGACTTAAAATTCTGAAAGTATAATGGTTCAACAAACAACGCTGCAAATGTAATGTGTATTTTTGATGCTCCAGGTTGTGGGTTTCCTCTTTGACACATCCTCTACAAAATGCCTCACTTCTATTTCTGTGAGAATACTCTCCCTCTCACCCCCTTCTACCTCTTGTTAGACAGCATAGTTTTATTCACTTTCCCTGCCTCCTTTTAGTTTTGATCCTAATTTGTTTTAAATTCACAGCTTGAGCGGAAGAAACGGACTGATTCAAGTCTGAAGACCCTCAGCTCTGACTCACCTCTCTTTGTACTGGTGGGCAAGACAGCTAAGATTCAAACGTACGTTGGAACTGGGCCTGATGTGTATTTGTGTGCCTGTGCATGTTTAAAGGGGAGCTCAGACCTACTCAATAAGCTTCTATAAGGCTGACTCATAAACACAAAGGGCGGAGTGTTTTCCACCCCTGTGCTGGAAAAGTAAATCACGCAGAGGGGTCCTGAAATCAGAGAAGTCTGCAACAAACTGTGCCATTCAAAGCAGAAACTAATTTCAGGTTTCCCACCAGTTGCACTGACAAATATTCAGCTGCAATTAAAGCTAATCGAGAGCTAACAGTTGTGTTTACACTCGGTTTGTGCTGGAAAAAAAAATAGGAAGAGAGAATCGCACAACTGCAAACATCACAATAAAACCTTTGCAATTGATCAATATGGATCATTTGGTTTATAAAAAAAAAAGATAATTGAAAACAGGTGATAAAAAGTTGTGCAGATAAAAAGTTGTGCATGTGGACGTGATTTTTTTCACTTGCCATCTTCCCAAATATAGAAATGGCTCAAAGAACACAACATCTGCAAGGTGTTTCCCTCAGCCTTAACACTCTGCACATACATATCTGACGGGATATAATTTGGAAGAGACTTTAATCCACAGAGACCCCACTCCACAACCTCCAGAGGCCAAATGATCTATTGCCAATGCTCTGTTTGGTCAGAACTGTTTTGGTGACATAAGGACTGACTCAGTGTAAGGGAAGTGGTACAGGGTCAAGTGGTTATTTTTCAATATAGATTAGTTGGTGAAATACATTACAGCAAACTTAAAAAGAGATGACAGAATCATTTTAACACTATATCTGCTCCTCAAAACCCTCAATCACTCAGGCTCTAATTTTCACTATCCAAGAATCTGCTGTTTTGTTGTGGTGAGCCACAGTGACATCTTCAGACTGCTTCCATTGCTCAAAAGCCTGAAGATGTTTTCTTACTATCATAAGGAGATGTAGCAAATGCAAACAGTAAAATAAGTAGAGGTATGCAATGCTTGGACAGCATTTTCTCTAGAAAATGACTTGTCATTGTAAACTGTATGTACAAAAACAAAGAGTTCAGATGAGTGTCATCAGTGTCAAATATTGTTTGAATCACTCAAGACAACATGGAAAAGTGTTTCGTATGTTTGAAAGAAACTAAATGGAGACTTGGGGAAATGATCTGTAAAAGCAATCGTCACATTTTCTCTCCACCACAACCATTATACACGCTAAACACACCATCTGTCAAAGTAGGGGGATGGGTGACTCATCTACCCTCCCTCACACACCACTTTCTTCATCCCTGCCTCACATTTGTGTTTTACAGCAGCAACACATGACCTTGTGAGCTGCATGTGTAACAGGCCTCTTCAGCACTAGAGTCAAGTTCTCAATCGTGAGCATTTGGCTTTATACAGCCACGCACAGGCTTCGGGGCCTCTTCTAGTCTAAATATCCCTGATGCTAAGAGAAAGGATGCTAAACTGTCTGGATGCAGGGTGCAACGCAGCATCTCGGCGGTACCCAGGTTGCTAAGCTCCGCTTTCATCCAAAACAAAAGGCTCACACAACTGAGAGAAGGGGTAATAATAAAATTCGTACGGACCCTAACGTAAAAATTCACATGTTTTAGGTAAAAGTAGTTATCATTAGCTAAAATCATAAAACAGAGCCTCCATGATGGCTGGCACCGCCTTTGCATCATCCCAGCTCCTTAGCTTCCAGTTGAGGGGCGAGGTAAAATATGACGGCCCGGAAAAAGATTAAACGTAATTTTGGAGCCCAAATAAGATGATAAATATCAAAAGGTAAGAGACTGTTAATAGTAAATGCGTTTTTTCTTCGTGTATCTATATGAAGAAGACGACTACGAGGAGCATGATGCGAGTCTCTGCAGCAGCTGTAAATGTTGGCTTTTTTTTCTTGTCAATTGAACCCGACCTATTTCAGCTGACACCTAGCGTTACCCTTAAACACCATAATACAAGTTTTATGTGGTTTTACAACTATTTTCATTCATTTTAAGCCGCCACCAACAATCCTGCGCTTACAGACACATTTTCTCACACTGTCAAGTATGTTTAGAGAGAAAATAAGCTGAAAATATAAAGACATTTAGGAAAATAGCGGAGCCCCCCTGTGCACTTTTTTTTAGGCCACAAGCTAGCAAGCAGCTGTATCAGGCTACATATAAATATACACTTGTTTTACCTTTGTGTACAGCTCCGAGGCTGCCATGTCGGTCACTCGCTATGTCCTTCCTCCAATCTGGGCTAGGACTCCGGCAGGTCTCCGCACTGCACGGGACTCAGCGTGCGTTTTCATGAAGCGGAGGAAAAAAATCTTTGTTGTTGCGGTGACTCAAGGAGAAGATGTGTCTCCTATCGCCATGATAACCAAAAACGCTTGACGCTGCTGAGGTGTCGGTGTCTCACTTTGCATTCTGGGTATGGTGATGGATGAAATGATTCAGCCCAAACACAGGGGGCTGCTGCCGCGTGGAATACTGCGCCACCTCATGGTCAAGGTTTGAAAATGCACAGCAACAACATCAGTGGTAAGTGGTTCTCAAACTTTTTCTGCAGGGCCCCCATTTCATCGACAGCAATAATGCTGATATTATGAGACATGCAACACACTGTGGTCTCTCTTAATTACCCATCATCGACCATTACCATTACTGGACCATTACCTGGTAAAGTCCAGGTCAAGATAAATGCCTCATCATATTTTCTTGTCTTTTTTTTTTTTTTTTTGCTTAGTTGAAATCTCTGTTGTTGATTTATCATTGTTTGCATAATGGTACTTCTCACAAATTTGTCCATGTTTTGCGAGCAATGCAAAAACTTTAAGTTTTATTTAACCTTTATTTAGCCCCTAGGGGACCCGCCCCCCCAGTTTGGGAACCACTGAGTTAAATCATTTCTCTCTTTAATTCAAGGCATTCTGCCGCACTAGTTATTAAATATCTGTTAAATAAAGAATTCAAATGAATTTCTCAAAGTTTCTTAGGTGTCTACCTCCAGAATAATGAGATGAGTGAGACATCATAAAGGTGGCACAAAGAACATACACAGATCATCACACAGGCGAATTAAAAAATGAGGATCAATGAAACATCAAATACTGAAATCTATGTGATTTTCTTTATTAGTTTTAGTGTTAAACTTATAAGTTTTCTAATAGCATTTCATGCTAAGGCCTTTAATTGGGCTGACTTTAGTGGTGAACTAACAACAACACCCTACCATCACAAAATGCCACAAGGTTTGCTTGGTGCATCCAAATGGCTGGCAGCAGTTCTCCTCACAACAGCTGGTCTTCCTGTTAATAAATCCTGAATGGCACTGGATCACACTTTTAAAATTTTTATAACAAAAATAATCTATAGTGTGATTATGATTACAAATACAATCATCCAAATGTGTTTCCTCCGCAGGGTGGCCAGGCTCTCCCTTAGAGATAGGATGAGAAGCTCGGTCAACTGGGAGGGGCTCAGAGTAGAGCTGCTGCTCCTCCGCATGGAGGAGCCAGATAAGGTGGCTCAGGCATCTGGTTAGGATGCCTCCTGGACGCTTCCCTAGTGAGGTATTTCGGGCGTCACACTGGGAGAAGACCCTGGGGAAGGCCCAGGACATGCTGGAGGGATTATATCTCTCAGCTGGCCTGGGAGTGCCTCAGGATTCCCCCGGATGAGCTGGCAAATGTGGCTGGGGAGAGGGAAGTCTGGGCTTCCCTGCTTAGGCTGCTGCCCCTGCAACCCAATCCCGGATAAGCGGCAGAAGATGGATGGATGGATGGATGGATGGATGGATGGTGATTAAGATCATGACTGATCATTAACAGACCCCTGCTGCCTTTCGCTCAGTGCATGATTCACGTAGTGGGAGAGGCAGCACCTGTAGAGAGGATGGACTGGTCTGCCGTGAGTTCAGACCTTAACCTGATTCAACATGTAAGGGGTCAGCTTGGGGATGCTGTACATGATACAGTGACCAATACAATCACGGTGATAAACCTTCAACAACTCCTTTTTGAGGAATGGGATGCTATCCAACAGTAGCTAAATTGTGACCAGGCTGGTGACCAGTATGAGGAGGTTCGAGCTGTTGTGGCTGAGTATGGATCTTCCACAACAAACGAGGTCCTCAAACAAATTAATAAAGAGTAAAAATAGGCAAAATGTGTTTTTTTAATTCAAATTTTCTAACTCATTGATATAGGAGAGTGCAATCCATCCATCATTTTTCAGGGCATTAACCCCACATTTAGCGGTGATGCTCATTCCACAGAAACATAATCTCCAAAAGTTTAATGTTTATATAAAACATGAATAGAACAAAGATAAAGAAGTAAAATTAATAAAATCAGAAAAAAACAGAACAATGTTTTCTCTACCATCCACCTAACCCAGGGGCCTCCAAATTAAAAATGAGCTGTAGATAAAACCTAAACCCATGTGAACCACTTAGCTCGATTTTCTCCCAAATGGCTAAAAAGTGAACATAAATGGCTCCTACAACTATTCTGTTCATAAGAGACATTGTTTGTATGGGGTTTTTGAAATTATTTTGGATACACTCAATAAAAAAGTCAAGAATATTAGGGTTGTAGTTAATATGCAAAATGACTACAGTCTCCATTTTGGTGATTTAATTTGTTTTATCTTCATGTGTGACATGTAGAAGTTTTTTTCCCCCACACACACATATATATATATATATATATATATATATATATACTGAATATATATATATATATGGGGATATATATATATATATATATATATATATATATATATATATATATATATATATATAGAGAGAGAGAGAGGAACTCAAGAAGCACTCAATGCTTTTATGCATTAGTCACATGAGAGCACCTAGCACACACTTAGTGTTATGAAATGAAAAATACTTCATTTATAGAGAACAAAATAAACAGAACAGATGGCACAGCAACATTT
This sequence comes from Leptatherina wallacei, assembly GCA_028567055.1. Lineage (NCBI taxonomy): Eukaryota > Metazoa > Chordata > Actinopteri > Atheriniformes > Atherinidae > Leptatherina > Leptatherina wallacei. The sequence continues at coordinate 25,990,320 of JAOXYM010000001.1, forward strand.
GTGCAAAACTATTTTATTTACAAAACAAAAATGGCACATTGTGAAAGCAGGGCAGCCATATACATGCACAGCTCAGACAGATGTAGTGCTAGCTTAGATTTACATCAGTAAATCCCATCTAGTCAATGAAGACCCTTAAAAAGCACAACACAGGGCTGAGGACAATTTAAAGATAAAACTACTTCAATTTATAATTAGAATTACACAAGATTCTTACTCAAGTTAGCACATTACTTGCTCCTAGTGCTTATTTCTTCTTTTCTTTTTTAAAGTCATATTTTCATACTCAGCATACAGGGCACAATGACTGTTCCCCCACTTTCAGGTCTCCTATGTCTCCACCCTCTTTGAACATGGTGATTCATTCATGACAACTGTGACCCCTAGACAGGACAATGTCACAAGGCCGAGGCAGAAATGCAACAGCACACCACAATACAATGCAATACAAGTCAATTTGAGGTGACAACTCCGTCCCCTCTGCTTTCACTGAAAGGAACACGTCTCCGAGGTCCGATATGTCTTGACTGAACCATCTAGCTGTTAAACACTACCTTTGTAATGCGTGCCAGCAGTTCAGCATCCGTTTACATATTTGCTTATTCTTTTAATGAATTAAAATGGAACACAGTGACGATTGCTTTTGGGAACCCTGTACCACACATGCATATCCATATGACACTCTGGCTTTAAAGTGTTAGCAAAACTGGACTTGGCTTTTGGATAAGTGCTTTGCATCCCACGAGCATTCTGACAGCATAATTTATAAGGACTTACAGTGAATAATACAAATCTGATGTAAAACATTCTAAAAGGCTAATGCCCGCTCCTGTGCCAAACAATGAGAAATTTCTACACACGCACTTCCAAGCTGAGGGATCATGAACACCAAGCTCAAGCCATTTGAGTTGTGGCTTCTGCTGCTCACCTCTCTCTTAAGCCAGCGAAGTGTCTTACATACTGTACAAAGGCATCACATACAATCAATCACACTCACGCTGTCTTACAGTGTATCTTACATGGAAGTAAAGAGAAAATATGAAGGAAAAGCAGAAGTCATTTAGGGTGGGTGGGGCTGAAAGTCGAGACTGGACCAGATGAGGCTAGAGCAAAAATAACAGAATTTTGGAGTTATCTGCTAGCCCGGGTGCCAGGTCTGGGTTCTGGTTGCATGAGGTCCAGGCTGGTGTGGAGTAGAGAGAGAGTGCAAGTGTGTGGGGTGGGAGAGGTAATGTTACAGCTTTGAGACTTGAGTGGAGTGGGTTATGGGGCTGAGAGGTGCTGCAGGGGCCGCTGAAGCTGTGTGTGGATCAGCCTGCCAGTTTACTGGCCACCAGAGAGGGTTTCCTTTGGGGCAGATCCTGGGGGGTGGGGATGTGGTCCCCTGTGATCTCGGTCTTCTCTGGTGCAGCTGTTGGCAACTGTTTGTTCTTTATCTTCGCTTTAGCCATGTTGTAATCACCAGAGTCAAAGTATTTTTGCTGTAAAGAGACAGAAGATTGAAATTTCAAAGTAATAAAATTAGCCACAGATAAGAAAACTATTTCACAAAGAAAATGTCGTTAAAGTAAATTTTGTTTCAAAAAAAGGTTCACCATTGTGTTTTGCTTTTCTTCAAGTGAGTGGCTTTCAGACTAGTCATGTAACTTGTTTACAAGAAAACTCCACAATGCTACAATATGTGTGTGCTTCACTGCCTCACTGGCAGGGAAAGCAGGAAAGTTTAGAAATTAACAATTGTTTTCTTCATCGGTTATTCTACCACCAAAAAGGACTCCCTTCTCAGTCCAAAGAAAAGTTTTCCAGATGTCTGGTAAACATCTCTATAGGAGTCCAGTGTTCAAGTTAAATAACAGCTATTGAGTCCAAATGGAAAACTTCAAACAGCCTGTTTTTCCTGGCGAGCAGTCATGACTTTTACAGCAGCATAAAGACAGATTTGTTTTGATGTTTGATAGGCTGCAATCAGTGTTTTGTTTTTCCTTTTTAAACTTGGCTGACTGGAAATCAAGAATAAAAAAATAAAAAAGAGCTTTAGGTTTTCAAAAGGGAAGTTTTATTTTTTCCTTTCATTGTCCTTAAGAGCACCTTTGGGTTTGGACTGAAGAATGCACTAATCAAACATGAGAGTGTTAACTTGTTTCCTGTAGAACAACGGAGGACTAACATCTCCATTTACTGATTCTTCAAAGGACAAACAATCATGAAAATAATTTACACATCAGAATATTGTAAAGTCTCTTCAAGTGAATCCTGTGTGTTTTGAGGTCAAATCCAAGTAATAACTCACCCCCTTCTGCAGGCGTTTACGAAGTAGATCAGAGCCTCCTGGTTTATTTCCTAAATTTGGGTATCTGGCCTTCAGTTTAGCTTCCTCTGCCTTCTCGGGACTAATCACTTGGTCTTGGACATCCTGAAAACAGCAGAAATATAAGATATCAAGATGTACTCAGAAAACAATGCAGACTGAACAAAAGTATTTGGTTTATTCTGGTCAACAAAACTCCCACTGATATTTGTCAGATAACGGCTTGGAGCTGTAGAGTTTAACTTGATCAACACTAGAGAGTTGTTGAAGAACCAAAAAAAGTCTGCAAAAACCTTAAAAAACATCTTATGGTATATATAGGAGAGATTAGTTCAATTTCAAATATAAGACAAGGGGGCAAAACTCAGTAAATATATCAAAACATTTACTTCTAAAGGGATAACGTTGAAGCAATCCCAAAGAGATTATATATATATATATATATATATATATATATATATATATATATATATATACATATGTGTGTGTGTAAAAGCAACAAAGGCATAAAGATTTAGACCAGTTATTCACATACCACAGATCTGCATTGCTGACATTAGAAGTGCAGTCATTCTGCCTTTGGAATAAACATAGCCTGATATCTCAACATATATCAGGGGTCTTTGATTATTTTTTCAATTTTATGCTGAAATGATATCATAAGCCCGCTAATAATGTCATATATCACCCAAAGAACAATATACAATTATTGGAAATTTCTACAGGTACATGAATTTTACAAAAGGCTGACATGTAATTAAAAGTGTGTCAAATCTATCACTCAGTCAACTGTATAAAACTTGTGGAAACAAAATAGGAACTTAATAGTCATGTTAGCTTCACCAATCTATTTTCAAACACCTGAATGTAAATGATTAATCAAACCACCACCACCATTATCTCTATATCAGTTTCAAGATAAATCCACACGCCTGTAAAAAACATCAGTATATTGTTTTTTCTTTCTACACGAATCTATAGATTTCCAGATATAATGTTCCAGTCAGCAGCACACAATCCACATATTTAGATCAAATTTCACATCACCGTGCAATATCTCTAAGGAGATACCTTTACATTAATCAATATGACCACTCTTTCAAGCTGCAACTCAACATATGAGCAAACTGATTGGAATTCATTGTAGGCATGGTTATTTTGTAACTGTATTTGAGCTGGTTAAAAAAAAATTAATCTCAGACATGAGGAAGAATGACAGTTTGTGGTTGACTGGTGGGTTATTCACAGGCCTCTGTAAAGTTAATTGCTTAGAGACCAGTGACCATTATGTCAATAAAATGTTTTCCCCTTTCTGTTTATCTGATAAAAGTTAGTTGGTAGGAAATAAAGTTTACCAATATACTATGTTCTGCTCTGTCAACACTGCAGTTATTTTAAATGAAAAATGGGTAAACACACTTAAGTTATCAGATCACATCTCTTCTGCGGCAACCACATTTACAAAAATATGGCTACATTAATTTCGTGTTTAACAGGCTGAAAATAGGCGTGAATTGATCACCTCGATTAATCATTTTCTACATATTATTAACCAACTAGTAGAAACTAAAATCAAAATTCCTGTCGGTGGCTTCTGGAAGAGTCCGACATAACGCACATGAACGACAAACCAAAAGAAAGCTGGTATTTTCCTCCCCGCCTCCACAAGCACGCTGTAAAACTAACCCACACGCATAGGTTGGACGACCGTTAAATATACCAAATAAACTATTTGTTGTGAATGCTATCAATAACTGGGAGGTTAGCTCGGTAACATTACCAGTGTAGTGCTTAATGTGTGTGTAAGCGAGCGTTAAACGCTACAACACTGTGTTATGCTGGGCTAAGCTATCGTTAGCAGCCGAGCTAGCAGTAACCAATGGCTTGTCAGTGAGAGAGTGACAGCAGCTAACGTTAGCTAACAGGCTGACATTCATGCCAACGATCCGCCACGTTCATTCATACAGCAACCTGGATAAGACGTGCTACCAATCTGTAAGGCAACGCTGCTGCAGAAGGCGATATTCAACATTAAATCTTCTAATCAGGGTTTGGTTGCTAGCTTTGCCTCATATGTCAACAATGACGATCGCGGGTTGGAGAAGCTCAATGTTACAAGATAGCATTGGCTGTAAAAAGTCAATGGTGTTACATCTAAACTGCTGCGATTACCGTCTCGTCCACTGATGTCTCCTCTGCTGTCTGTACTTCTTCGTTATCACCCGACATTTCTAAATAGCCGTGATCTCGATCAAGTGACTGCTCACTAGTTGGACGACTGATCCTCAAATCCGCTGCTCTGCCTTCCCGTACCCACACGAGATCTGCTAACGGATTGCTCCCGCACAAAAAATTCGACGTCACATGCGGAGACACCATGCGCGTTCCCGCTCGGGCACTCCTGCCATGCACCCGCACTTCATCCTGAGTTTGGATTTACATTGCGTAACATGAAACCGATCAGCTGTTTGACCCATGTGCCATGCACTGTCACAAAATCCTTACTTCAGTCTCTAATCCTCGGACACGGAGGATGCTGCACAGATTTACACAGAGCAGCTCAGCTTCTCTGCTTTCTCTTTAATATCATTCCCTCATGAAGTGAAATTTAGCAGTTTCAGTGCATTCTTTTCTGTTGCATTTTTTCTCTTTTGTTTACCATTGATATGTTTAGCCTTTTCTTGTCATGTGGGGAAAAATGCTGAAACACCACGTCAAAAACTAAGTGTACTCCATGAATTAGTAGCTTATTGAACCATCATTTGCAGCAATAACCCAAGGGAACCATTTTCTAGATGACACAGAGTCTCACTTCAATGCAGAGTAATTTGGGGCCACTATCATTTGCAACATTGCTTCAGCTTGTTGAGATTTATTGCCATTTGTCTATGTATAGCCATAGTGTATAGCCCATTAACAGCCGATGTAAAATTTTAACTCCCATCCTTAGAGGACTCCTCAGGTCTGAATAGGTTATTGGTCCCATTGCGGCATTACAGTCAGACTGAGGTCTAGACTTTGGCTGGATCATTACAGCACTTTCATTCCCTTCTTTTGCAGCCATTCTGTTGTAGATTTGATGTTGTGCTTGGGCTCATTGTTCGTTTTCATGACCCAGTTTCATCAAAGCTTTAGCTGTCAGACAGATGGCCTCACATTCGACTCCAGAGTACTTTGGTATACACAAGAGTTCACCGTTGACTCCCAGGTGCCTAAGTAATTTGGCTACAAAACAAGCCCAATCATCACCTTTCTTCACAGTTCATGTTGTGTTTCTGCTAATATGCTGTGCTTGGTTTTCATCAAACATGTTGCTAGGCATTACAGCCAAACATTATGGTCTCATGTGTCCAGATGACATTGTTCCAGGAGGCTTGTGGTTTGTTCAGATGCAACTGTTTAAATCTAAGCTGAGCTACTGTGTTTTTGTTTTTCCCTCAAAATGGGGGCTTTATCCTGGTAACTGTTTTACACAGGGCAAACTTGGCATGAACTTTAACATTTTAGTTTTTGTTTTTTTTAGGGTGGGGGGTTGGGGTTGCAATTTTTCTAAGCATCGTACAGTTTTGCCTTAGGATAAAGAGCTGCTTAACTCTTAACTCCTAGGAAGATTGTCAGAGGTCTCAAGTGTGTGGTGTGTTTTTTTTAACTTGTGAAAAGTCTGTCTGACTTCAAATTGATGGACCAAATTGTTTGGAAATGACTATATAACCCTTCCCAGATTGGCCTCTTTCTTCCTTGGCATTGTGTTAACACCTGCATTTTCCAGACCAGCAAACTGAAAAAATTGCTTTTTCCCCATGTGCTGACACATAAAACCTTTAAAATTGAAAGAGTGTATTTCCTTTTAGACGTGAATGAATAAGTCTAGGGTAGAGTCATGTGTAGCATGAGAGTACCAACAAAAAAAGTTATGAATATATTTATATATGTATATATATATATATATATATTTATACATACACTGCTCAAAAAAATAAAAGGGAACATTTAAGCAACACATCTTAGATCTTGATTCATGAAATATTCCAGTTGAAAATCTTTATTCATTACATAGTGGAATGTGTTGAGGACAAAATAACATGAGAATGATCAATGGAAATCAAAATCATTAACCCATGGAGGTCTGGATTCAGAATTACACTCAAATTAAAAGTGGAAAGATCAGATCACAGGCTGACCCAACCAAATTCCTCAAGACAATTCAAAATGAGGTTCAGTAGTGTGTGTGGCCTCCACATGCTGGTACGCTCTCCCTACAACGTCTGGGCGTGCTACTGATGAAACGACCGAGGTTTTCCTGAGGGATCTCCTCCCAGACCTGGATCAGTGCATCAGTCAACCACTGGATAGTCTGTGGTGCGACGTGGCGGCGGCAGATGGAACGAGACATAATGTCCCAGAGGTTCTGGATTGGATTCAGGTCTGGTGAACGGGGAGGCCAGTCCATAGCATCAATGCCTTCATCATGCAGGACCTGCTGCCACCATCCAGCCACATGAAACCAAGCATTGTCCTGCATCAGAAGGAACCCAGGTCCCACTGCAGCAGCATATGGTCTGAAAATGGATCTGAGCATCTCATCCTGGTACCTACTGGCAGTCAGGGTACCTCTGAATAGCACAAGGAGGTCTATTCGCCCTCCAAGGATAAGCCTCTCGAGACCATCACTGACCCAGAACGTTCTCCAAGGCGTCTCCAGACACTCTCACGTCTGTCATATGTGCTCAATGTGAACCTGTTCTCATTCGTAAAGAGCACAGGGCGCTAACGGCCAATCCTGGTGTTCTCTGGCGAATGCTAATCAGGCTGCACAGTGTTGGGCTGTAAGCACAGGCCCCGCTTTTGGACGTGGGGCCCTCATACCACCCTCATGGAGTCTGTTTCTGACAGTTTAAGCAGAAACATGCACATTAGTGGCCTGCTGGAGGTCATTTTGTAGGGCTCTGGCAGTGCTTCTCCTGTTCCTCCTTGCACAAAGATGCAGATAGTGGTCCTGTTGCTGAGTTGTTCTCCTACTGCCCCCTTCACATCTCCTGGTATCTCCTCCATGCTCTTGACACAGAAAACCTTCTTGCCACAGCGCGCATTGATGCGCCATCCTGGATGAGCTGCACTGAGCAACTTCTGTGGGTTGCAGACACCGCTTCATGTTACCTCTAGTGGTGAGGGCACTGGCAAAATGTAAATGTGACCAAAAATCTGCCAGAAAGGATGAAGACAAGGAAATGGTCTGTGGTCTCTACCTGTAAAACCATTCTGGCTTTGAGGGTAATCTCATCATTTCCCTTCTAGTTCACCTGTTGTTAATGTCGTTAACACCCAAGTAGCTGAAACTGATTAACAACCCCCTCTGCTACTAAACTGACCAAATTAATATCCCAGAAGTTTAACCGATTTGATACTAGACTGATTAAAAAGTGTTCCTTTAATTTTTTTGAGCAGTGTATATTGCATGAGTGTCCTGAGTTAAATCAGGAGTTTTTATCAGTTTCTAAATGTACCATAACACGATATTTATCATGTTTTTAATACTCTTGTTAGCAGTTATGCATCTGCAGTTATATAAGACACTTTAGTTTGTTATACTCAAGTCGAAAGATTTTACACACATATCCACACTCTTTCATTTCTTTCACCTTCATTTAGAAACAAAAAATACTATAAACAGGAGTAAATTGCCTGCAGTGCTGTTGCACCGTTTCCAACTTCTTTAGATTACCCACATCAGCTGTTGAAAGCTTGATGCTTGTAGAATTATCAGGACGTCTCTGCTGGAAGCTATCCACCAGTCTGTCTTTAGAGGATGAGGGCACTCTAAATCAGCCATGTGCTGCACAGCAGGTAGTATTTAAGCGCGACGTACTATGGTGGTAACTCACTTCACATTGACAGAAGATAAAAATGACCTTAGTCTTGTCCAGTGAACCATCTTGCAGAGAGTCTGTGACTCTTGGCCAAAGATTAAATTGAGGCCATCTGCTGAAATTCAGGCGTCACACACCCACACATCATCCCTGGTACATGTGAAGAGTGTGAAAATTATGTTGCCCAAGTCAGTGTAAAAACAGCTATCTGCCATGGGTTTTTTAGGTCCAACATTGAAGATACATGAATTTACACTCATGCAGTGAAATCAGGAAACTGGGAAAATAAAAATCACAAGGAGACGGCACAATTTTCAAGATTGCTTTAGAAGATATATAGATATATTTTTTTCAGATTTGAATATTAATGTCAAAAATACATACTATGATATACAGTTTGCACTACATCATCTTTGCTTGACAGACGTCACAAGTAGTAACTGAAATATTATTTTAAATATTAAATAAATTGATGGTAAGTAAACTGAAAGTGAATGTGTAAACACTAAACTAATGGTACTCTTTTTTTGAAACACTTTCAATAAAATGGTTTTGTAACAGTACAAAAGTATTAGAATATGACTATGTTCTGCTTTATTTCCAGTTATAATGAGAACAGAAAAAAAAAAAAAACAGTGCACTTCTGATGTTCTGCTGTGAAACTTTCAGGTGAATCTATTGTGATTGCTTTTTTTTTTTTTACTTCTTTAGTGGTCCATGGTAATGTGTTGCACCACAGCTGACCACCCGGTTCCACTTCAATGGGCACTCCCTCAGCTCTGGGCTCAGGAATCACAGGGTCAAGCACTTCTAGCAGTCAATATAACATTGAAGGACAATCGGAATCTTACCATTTAAAAAGGGTATTGTATTAATTCAGAAATTAACAGGAATTTAATCATTCGGAGATCCAATTAACATTTTAATTTGCGCCAGTAGTAAAGAGCATGGGTTCCTTCCAAGAAATTTCAAGTGCAACTGCTTCTCTGGACAATGATCACCGGTCTCTACTCTCCTGCCAGACGCTGGAGGTGATACACACAACAGCAAGAAAAAAAAAAAGGATGACTTCAAATTTGGTAAGAACATCTTCACCAGGATTACAAGATTCCAAACTATTCCATCAACTGTAACCTTTGAGTCAACCCTTCTGTTCTAAGGTTGTGCAACTAAACAGAGAAGCAGGTTTATTTCTGACGAGTCTCTCAGGCTCTTAGCCAACCCCTTTGTCGGTTTTGGGTGACAGAAAGGATGAGACTAAAGTTTCTGGACACAGGCCAGGAGGGGCTTGTTGACTGCAGTCCTTAAACCTCATCTCTTTTCAGATACAAGCCTTGGGCTCACGGGCTGAACAAGAGTCTGCGCTGGTATCGTGGTGTGAGTGAAGCTTCAGATGTGGCCTGCCAGATGGAGGGAGGGAAGGCATCGGGCTTCAGCAGCGGGAAGAGAACGGTGGGTCACTGGGGGACTCTGTGAAAGATTGGAGCTCATAGGCAGCACCGCTGTCCACCTCCATAGACTTCCTGGAGAACAGCAGACGGATGTCCCTATGGAGGTAGATCTTCCCAGACTTAGAGCTATGGAACCTGTAAGGGAGAGGAGAAATTAAGGAGGAGAAATGCCACCTCTGCTGGGTACGTCCCAGAAAGTACCAGCCATACCTCAGATGAACGAGGTAGCGTAGGGTGCGGCCTTGGCCCAGGGAGAGGGGCTTCCTGCTGGTATGATTGTTTGTGTCGCGGCGAACAGGAACAGAGAAAGTTCTCTGGCGTAGGAAGGTCTGGTGTCCAGCTGGCATGGCTCGTAGGTCGTACATCACAACAAACATCTTTACCACTGTCTTGTTAGGGTTGAATAAGGTCTGAGGAGTTGAACCAGAAAGACCATCATGGTTTACACTCTTGAGTCTTTGTGACCTGACAATAAAGACTAGATTTCAAATATGCAACACACTGTACTACCCCCCCCCCCCCCCCAACAGTGTTGAAAAGCTTCATGTTAAAAAACATGATCATTACCATAAATAAAAAGACATTATCTTAAATATTTGCTAGGCTGCATCATTAATTTTACACAACGACCACTAGGAGTCTCTATTTCCTTTTGATGCACTCTGTTCTTTGTTCTCTGCCATGTGTACACAAGGCCTGAAACACCTTATGGACAAAAATATAGTGACATTTAAAATTGTGACATTTATACAAAGAAAAAGAAAAAAACCTTACCACTTGAATGGTTCCTGATGGAGGTACACGATAGCCCCTTTTTCCCAGGGTCTCCAGGTTTATCACACCCTGTGAGAAAACACGACAATCAGCGTCACAAACTGGCGTATGAAAGGGTTTGGCACACACTGTCTAAGGACAATTTTATCTCTATGCTCAACCTTGCAAGATATACTATATACTTTATTATGTAAAACTTCTTTATATATACTGTAAAAATATACCAGTAACAGCAGTTTTATTTTATAGTAGTTCATATTTTATTTTGTTTATATTTTATCTTTATTAAGGAATTCAGTGTGGATGGCAAAGTAAGCTTTTCATTGTACAGGGAAACTAGTTTCTGCACTAATAAACGCTATTTGATTTGATTTGATTTTTTTTTATATAAAAGAAAAATGGCCATTTGGTCTACTAAATAAAAATATGTGAGCTCACCATATATGGTGAGGGAGCATTGTCATCTGAGACACTGTAGAATGACACATCCACAGGTTGGGTCAGGTGACTCGGGCAGAAGGATCCACTGGCTCCCACCTCTGCTGTGAAACCTTCCACTGTCCCTAAAGGCTCTAGGCGGTAGTTCAGCACACACTCCTAATGAAACAGAGTTCAATATGACACATTTCCTCCCTTTTTCCCCTGCAGAATGACAATCCTTTGAGGTTATTTAATCATATTTCTAAAATAATTCAATTGTGAAAACTACAACTTTGATTGACAATTATTCCAGATTATAAACCTCAAAGACGTGAACCAAAATTCAAGTGAGTGAATGTGAATCACTATCAAAAAATATTTTGACTGAACATGAGAGATGATATTATACCTCAAAGTTTCCAAGCAGGCTGAGACTGGCAGGTGGAGCGCTGGCGCTGAACAGCTGCTGTGACTCATCTGTGTTTCCCTCTCTCTTTAGACACACCCTAAAGGGTTAAAGCACACATGCTTGATCAACTTGTTTTTCCAATACATGATGTAATAACATCTTAAGATGCCTACATGACAAACATTCCTGGCATTTCTGAACAAACCTGTATCCCAGATGAGAATATTACCTCAAGCTGATGTATTTGTTTGTAAACAAAAGCAGAATCAGCCAGGAGAACAAGCAGAGTGAGTCCCACACTCAGATCTTAAATAACATTTTCATTTCCAATCAAGGTGCAGTCAGATGGTCGAAAACAACTTCCAATCCAGAACGCAAAACTCCTCAAACATCTGCTTTCAAGAGAGCAGCAGTGAGCTTCCACCCACATTTACTGTGTGTAGGCAGAGGTATGACTCTGTGTGTATATAAAGCCAACTCAGTTCTCACTGCCATATACAGCTGAATGCGAGTGATTGTACATTAGTCTGAGAGGACAACATGCCTTTCCCCTTCAGAGGATTTCTTCATGCTAATGCTCTATAAAGGCTGTATTTCTCCCACAATTGTACATGTAGTGACACCCAGATGCTGTAAGGCAAACAAGGATAAAAAAAAAGTTTCACTGTGCTGATCACTTTTTTTTAATGCCTTGACTACAACCAGTAGAGTAAACTGCAGCACTATGTTATCCTTTGTTCTAGTTTCATTGTTAAATACGTATTACAATACAAAAAGTATCCATTCAAAGCATTTGTGCTAATAACACCTCACCTTCCCATGACTCACTGTGATTTCATCCGTTACCATCACGAACTCTATCAGCACCTGCTACGAGCGACGTGCACATCCATCTATTTCTACCGAGCTAAATACTAAAACATGTTTCTAATCTTTAATAGACTGCAGTTTGTTCGCTCTGTCACCTCACAGTTAGTAGACAGCAGCTGCAATTCCTAAAGTACCTACAGTACGTCTGAAGAGAGCAGTGGTCTATTAACATTAATGACACAGGATGCCTGGTGGTTTAATTAAAAAATGTGGTGATTCATAATAAAGTACTTTATCTTATAATTAACTTACCCACTTTTTCACCCCCTCCCCTCCAGTCTCCCACATTGTGTAACAGTAGACTTTGCCCTTGACTGTTAGACTATTTTCTCAAGAGTTCCTGTTAGACTAAACCCCCCCCCCCCTGTATTCAACTGTTAATTTAAGTGAATTAGATGAATGAAAGTACCCCGACCTTGGCCTGGTGGATAAACTGAGGTTTGCAACTATAATAACGGAGCTCCCAGGTAAGAAAATAAGTACCTTTTCCCAGAGGCCCAAGGCAAACCCTTACAGCCAGTCAGAGAGGTGTCCAGGTCAAAGTAACCTGTTTGATTTTTCCTCTGAGGAACCTGCAGCAGACAGAGAGGACATGATTAACACAGAGCAGCTGAATTTTCTCAGACAGAAAAAGGCTGTCCTTAAACCCATACCTAATAAAATCCCATTCTGCATTTTGATTTTAAAATAAATATATCCAACCAATGCATAAAAATATAGAAAAAACTTTTGATATAATTTTGCATGTGACTATATGTTTGTCATGCGAGTCATACTGCATGTGTGTGAACTTTTTCTTGAGTTCCCAAAAACGTGTGCAAGTGAGTCACACTTTAGGTTAAATGTTAGTGAATGTGATCAAACGGCAGGAAATTGTGATGTTGGAACTCACTGCTATAATTTAATGCGGCCGATGAGGCGCAGATGACTCACATGCCTTTCATCCTGCCATGTGTATGTGTGTATGAGTGCACGTGTGTGTAGATTAACTGAGGATAACTACTCAGTAGCCCAGCAGCAATAAAAAGAGACAGCTGGCAGATATTGAAGTCTTTTAATGGCAAACATTCACAGCACTTTCATTGTCGAATGTGCTGAGAGTAATGGTTAATATGGCTTGGAATAGAAGGTGGTTAGACTGGGGTTATAATGGATACATCTGTGTGAACAAGTCATTAGGTGTTCATCTATGCCTGTGTAGTTGGATGTGACCAGAGTGTCAATGTGAGAAATGTCAAAATTAGGGTCTGAGAATAACTGAGTCTCTGTCTCCATACTGATGGAGTATCTGAGTGTGTGTGTTCTTACAGGGCTGGAGAGCAGAGGCAGGCCAGTGCAGGGGTGGAAGGCCTTGGTTGCTGTGGCGTCTAATGAGTGGCGATTCTGTTTCTTCCAGCTGTTGCAGGGACGTAGAGGGGAGGGACTTTGAGAACGCTAGGGCACAAAGATGGGAGAATTTAAGATGGCTTACAAGTGAACAGAAATAACAATTCTTACAAAACAACAACAAAAAACAAAGCTGTATAAAGTATATTTTTTCATGTGAGCTTTTCAAACGTAAAGAATGCAATTACATTTATTAATGATTTAGATGAGACTATATGCATTTTCAGTAAGCTTAGCTTAGAATAAAGACTATAAGGGTTGTGTTCAGAGATAAACTTTTCATTTATCATGACATGTAAAACTACAAAACCTCCACTCATTTAATACACAAAAAAGCCAGGTTTAAAAATAGTGAAAAGCGTGACAATCTAGAGTAGCTGCAGATGACTAAAGAGGCTACAACAAAAGGAGTGCTAGTACAAAAACAAAACAAAACTGATCCCTTACAAGGACAGTAGGAGATGGAGCCATGTCTGGACCGGATGTGCTGGAGCATCCAGACTCCGAGGGTACCTGGTTCTCATCCTGGAAGGTGGGAGCCTCGGCTGGCATGCAGTTCTGCATCTGCATCTGTGACTGAGGCTTGCTGTGGTCCTGGCTTCTGTTACAGTTCATGGCTGGGCTAGCATCATCATAATTCAAGCTAAAAATCTGGGAACTCCTTGGACTGTTCTCAAGGAGAGGGGATTTAGGGGGGGTTTCATGGCTGCACGGTGTCCGGACTCGGAACTTTTCCTGTGGGGAAACTCGTAAACGCTGGCCAGCCTGAGTGTGGGACTGGCCATTTAGTGAGGGTTCTTCAAGTGTAAACTCAGCACCATTTTGGACCCGGGGAGAATAGCATTCGGACCCCGGTCCGACTTGGGGCTTGTCTGTGCAAATGGGCATATTTGGGGCAGCGTTGTGCGTGCTGCCTCTCTGAGGTTTGTGGCTGGGTATGTGGCCGTTGGTGTAGCCGTTGCTGGCAGTGTGTGATGCTTGTGGGACGTGCGTTGTGTGAGAGTATGTGCGGACTGTGTGTGTGACTGTTGTTGTGTGTATGTGTTGCAGAGGGCTGCCGCTGCTGCTGTGTCTTGGGGACAGAGAGGGGACAGAGAGTCTCTCCTGGATGAGCCTGGTAATGTCTTGCACCGCCTGAGCAATGAGGGAGCTGTCTCTTTCCTTTCCCCTGTCTTTCTCTTTCTGTCTGTCTCTTTCTTTCTCTCCATTCCTGTCCTCCTCTCTGTCTCTTGTGTCAGTCATTTTCAGCTTCCTGCAGGCTGCAGGTTTAGGGGACAAGCTCTCTCGTTTGACGAAAGAGGTTTCAGTCACAGGTGTGTTGAACGGGGCAGGCCACACACGTCCCACAGACTCAAAAGGTGGTGCTTCGGGCTCTTTGGTCTTACTGGCAGCTACGTCGTCATGGTTACTGCCCCACATGGCTTTGGGAGGGTTGTCGGAAGCAAACAGGCCGGGAGGGAGTGGTGGGGCTGTCGGGTCACAGAAGTTGAGCCTTTGTGCAATGCGGGCAATAACTTCCTGTCTCTCCTGCAGCAAGGAGCCAATCAAAGGGTTCGTCTCAGTTGTGCCCCGCCGTGGCGATGGGCAGCGGGGGGGCTCGGCCATGGACAAGTGTTTAAAAGCCCTCAGAGGCTCAGGGGTGGGGCCCTTTGACCTGTCATTGCTGTTGGGACTAGAACCATAGTCGTCCACTTGCGGTGGGTCAGATGAACCATTGAGGGTTGAGTACAACCATTTTCCTGCTTTATTGGGGGGGGAAGGGGAATGAGCACGTGAGGGCGTGGGGGAGTGGGAGGGCCTGTGAAACAGCGGTGAGCCATGACGCTGAGGGAGGTTGACCTGCGGAAGCTCTCCATTCTGATACGTGTGGTTTTCACCAGGCTCTTGACTCTTCTTGCTGTAAGGATGTGGCACAGCAGTGTGAGGCAGGCTATTAATGGGGATGTTGTTGATGGGTAGATTAGGGATGGGTAAGCCATTGAGGAGAAGACCAGACATGGGGTTGGAGCTCTTGCTGTACATGTTCGAGTTTTGATGAAGGTTGTCTTTGCTGGGGTCCTGGGTCTTTTTGAGGGTGGGCAGGCCACCATGGCTGTTGAGGTTTGGGTTGAGGCTGGGGGTCTTGCTGTAAAGCGGAGGCAGGCCGGTATGGATGCTGCAGGCCAGGGTGGGGTAGGTTGGTTGTCGGGGGAGTGACTGGACACGAACCTGCAGTGCAACACTCTGGGATACATTAGGGACAGGGAAAATGTGCTCTGATGGTGTCTGAGAAAACTGCCACACCAAATCTTCATCAGCAGCACTGATTCTGTTGGACAGAGTGTGAGATTCAATAAAGAGGAAACTGTTTACCATCTTAAATTTAGAATATCTAAAGAATTGCCAAAGCTTGTAAATGAATCTTCAAAACTTAACAGTACAAAGTATTTACCCAGTAAAATAAACTTAACTATTTTCAAGAGTAAAAAACAAGCTTTCCGTAGCTTTAATAATTTAGTCAGACAGCATGACTGAAATGCTTTTGGCCCACTGGTGTCAGTGAGTGTTAAATCTGACCTGTACAGGATGTTTCTGGGGACGATGCCATGGGAGGCACTGAGCCAGGCGCTGAGCTGGGAGAAGAAGACGTAGGAACGAACAGCCAATAGCAAAGTTTTCTCCTCAATGAAACGATCACCGCTTCTATTAAAAACACAGATAAAAAGAGGTGGAAGTGTGCCAGTATGTCAGGTTAATGAGAAAGTGATTTTTTTTTCCCACTCAAAAAGTGTGTTCCCTGTTTGTGCATGTGTTAGTAGGAAAGTGGGCCAATCTGTCAGATTACTTAACCCACTAGTTACCAAATAAAATAAATAAAAATAGATTTTTTAAATATAGTATATATTTCTGTGCATCGGTTTAGTTTTTCTTTGTTTTAAGGCTATTTGCTGGTATTAGTCCAGAAAAATGGACAGCACTGAATCAATAGCAGTCTGAAGAGTTGTATTCAGTTTCAGTTTTTACTGTTTATATACACTAGTCAGCTCTAAAATAAAACCACCAAAAGGTGAAGCGAATAACATTGACCATTTTGCCTGGGACAACTTGGTTCCTGGTATTCAGGTGGATGTTACTTTAACAAGTACCACTCATTGTTACAGACAAAGCTTACCCAACCCAGCAGACACACACATACACCTCCCCCTTCATGGCAATGGCAATCCCTGATGGCAGCAGCTTCTCCCAGAAGGATTTTACGCTCTGCCACACCACAAACTACTCATGAACGCCTCAAGAAACAAAGGGCCCCAGCCTCCTAACCCCCCAGCTCCCAATCCAATCAAACATCAGTGGGATGTGCAGGATCAAGACCAATTCATGGGGGCCCCAACCCTGCGGCCCACAAAACACATAAGTTCTCTCTGCCATCATTCCAGTGGCAGAGACTGCACGGCAACTTTTAGATCTTGTATCTATTCTCTTACAGTCAGAGATATTTTGGTGGCATAAGGGGAAATTATACAATCCATGCTAGGTGGTTTACATTGTGTTGCTCAGTGGTGTTCATTTGCTCTGGATATTGTTATTTATTCTCTGTATTGTTACCCAGGGTCTATGTGCTGTACAATGATAAATGACCCTGAGCAGAGTCACTTATCAAATTACAATGCATCATTATTTTTGTACATCAGTTGTACTTATTTTACTACTGCTTTTTTTATCAGTAAAAATAAATGCATTACTTTGCCCTTTCCATTTTTAAAACTTCTTGCAGAGCTACCATTAGATTTTGGCAGAAGTATAAAAAGAAAACAGCAGGTGAAGATTTAATGACATGATGTCATACTATTAGGAACCAAAGTCAGTCTATGTTAAATGTAAATATGTACTTGAGCACAACTACATTTATGTCTTCATTGGTACTTAGTTCAGATATGGCTTTGACAATTTTAACAACTTTTTCTCTTACTTGCTGTACATTCCCCTCCCCTGGCAAAACGATAAATAAAAGTTACTTAAACTTGATCAACTCTGGGGATTGTTTTTTTTTTTGGGCCCAAATCCTCTTGCAGAAGAAGTTCCTGTTGGTAAAAAAGACAAAAGCTGTTTTTACCAGCTAAATGACTTTTCAGCACAAAATAACTGCTATGTCTTCCAGTCAGGTTTTAGACAGAACAACAGCATTGAGACTTCTCTGACCAAAGTGATTAATGACATATGTTTGAATACAGACCATAGAAAAATGTCAGTCTTAGTTTTACCGGACCTCAGTGCTGCATCTGATACAGTTGACCATCCTGTATTACTCAAACGACTAGACACCTGAGTGGGCCTCTCTGGCATTGTACTAAACTAGTTCAAAACATACTTATAGAACAGGAAGTTCTTTGTGTCAATAGTTAACTTTACACCTGAGCAGACAATAATTACATGTGGAGTTCCCCAAGGTTCCATCCTGGGGCCTCTTCCATTTAATACCTACATGCTCCCACTGGCACAGGTCACAAAGAACAAGAAAATTAGTTACCATAGCTATGCAGACGACACGCAGATTTATATTACAATGTCACCAGGAGCCCAAGGCCCAGTACAGGCTCTTGGTAAAAGCGTTGAGGAGATTAATGACTGGATGAGCCTGAACTTTCTTCAGTTGGACAAAAACAAGCCTGAGGTCATTGTCTTTAGAGTCGAAGAGAAACTTCTAAAGGTCACCACAGAGCTTCATTCTATGCACCTAAAAACCACCAACCAGGCCAGAAATCTGGGTGTAGTGATGGACATTTCTCAGAAATTTTGAAAACACATTCAGGGAATCACAAATACAGCTTGCTATCACCTTAAGAATATATCAAGGTTAAAAGATCTGATGTCCCAGCAGGACCTGGAAAAACTAGTCCATGCTTTCATCTTTAGTCGGCTTAATTATTGTAACAGCGTCTTTACAGGTTTACTGAAAAAAATCAATTAGACAACTGCAGGTTATTTAAAACTCTGCTGATCAAGTCCTCACGAAAACCGAGAAAGTGGACCACATCAGTCCAGCTCTGAGGTCTTTACAATGGCTCCCTGTCCATCAGCAGATAGACTTTAAAGTTCTGTTTGTGGTCTATAAAGCTCTGAATGGTTTAGGACCAAAATACATCAGTGACCTCTTAACCCAGTATGAACCTACCAAACCCCTCGGGTCATCTGGATCTGGTCTTTTATCAGTTCCCAGAGTCAGAACCAGACATGGAGAAGCTGCATTCAGCTTCTATGCCCCACATGTCTGGAACAAACTCCCAGAAAGCCTCAGATCAGCTGAAACACACTCACACTCCTGTTCTCTACTGCATTAACATAGTTTTTATTTAAAAGTAAAAATCTACACCATTTCTCTTAAGCTTAAATTTTTTAACTTGATCATGTTTTTAATACCGTTTCTAATCTAATTACTTTTCTTTCTCCCTTTCGCTTGTTTTTGATTTTAAATAATCTCTGCACACCAATATAATACTTTTAATGTTTTATGTAAGCACTTTGAATGGTCTTGTACATGAAATGTGCAATACAAAATAAACTTACCTTGCCTTTGTTCATAAAATTATATTGCATAAACAAATCAAAATGTCAAAATAAGCATGTTATGTGAAAGCTCCAGTTAGATGAGCAATAAAAATATCCAAGCCATAGATGAATGCAGTAGGTGGTAAAGTTGGAAATACAACGTACTGTTTGTGTGTGTCTCATTTCGGTGTTACTAAACACAATGTTGTTTACATATATGAAGCAGTGTAATTAAAAGTGCAATTTTCTCGAATTGCCCATATGTAATATTAAAAAAATTGGTATAAATGTGTATGTGTGAGTGACTTACTGTCTTGGAACTGGCTGCAGGGTCCACCTTTCCAACAGCAGAGCATCTTGCTTGATGACCGGGTCACTGATGGGGTCACTTGGGGGGCACTCGTCACCATAGCAACAGTCTGGGAGAAGCATGACCTCAATCATGATGGGGATACTGTTCCTCCAAAGCAGGATCACCTCAGAGCGGGTTCGCCTTGCTTGCCGACACTGAAGACACACACACACACATACATACACACACACATCCCACAGACAAAGGAAAAGGGGTAGCGCTCATTAGTAAATGTCAACAAGATCTTGATATTCAGGGATGAAGCAGATAACATTGAAAGAAGCCGCACTTAGAGCTGAGGTAATTGTCAGAAAACTTGTTTGATCACATCTAAGCTCAAAGAATTTAAAAGTTGGGCATTTTTCAATTGCTATTCCAGTTGGAGGACCCTGTATGAAGTTTGTTGAAACAGTTTGAATACATTTATATCAGTCCGGGATGGTTTTTGATAAGCAGTTTTAATGCTGCTGAGAGAACTCTCTCATGAAATGAGGGGAGACCGCCCTCTTTTTAAGAAAGGACAGAAGAATATATGCCTGAGAGGTTGCGTACGCTGACGTATGTGCAGGTGTGGTACCTGTGGCAGTTTGTCGCTGCATTCATGCTTGTGGAAAGGAGGCATGGCTGACTGGGCTGGCGGGCAGTGCAGCCCCTCAGTCCTGCCCTTCACAGAATACTCTGGTGTCCTTCCCTCTGTGATGAGCAAGGTCAGGAGCACCAGGAACTCCTCGGCATCATACTCGAAAAACTCCTCTGTTGAATCTAAACAAGGCAAAGGAGCAGATGGTCAGCAGAAACCGAACACCAACCCCCCCCCCCCCCCCCCCCCCCCACAGCACCAAAAAAAGAAAAAAAAACCCAGAAAAACAAGGAAACAGTTGGAGGAGGATATTCATTTGCCTGTCCTGTGACAGATCCTGGCACAACAAAAATTTCCCAGTAACAGGGGAAAGCAACCAGTATTGTGATGATGCATATCTTTGTTTAGGTTTTTGCTGAAGTGGATAGGGTTATTAAACTGTGGCTGAATGGACCTGCTTAGAGAAGGGGTGTGGGGGAAGGCAGTGGATGACACAACTTTTCCAGTTTGGCTGCTTCAAAGGAGTATATTTAGACCTTCCCTGTCAGCTGAGCTGAGGGGTGAAGCCACACACCGACTGTTCACTCTCTAACATAGCAAGTACACAAACACACACACATTAAAACATAAGCAGAACCGATAACACCATTCATAATCACTGGCAGAACCTTTCCAAACAAAATCTCAACCCGTTACATGAGGAATTTGTAGATAGAAAAAAAGTGTGTTCTGCACCACTTTGTGCTTCACCAAGTTTGCCACTGTAGTGTGGGTGGGGCTGACAGGACAGAGCAGGGCTGAATCAACCTTTCACTGGTTCAGAACAGGCTATTCCCCTCTGACTTTGCTAAAATTAACAGCTATAAAGAGGCACAAATGCTGCTGACAGGAAATAATCAACTTGCTGTCACAAAACTGAGCCGCTCTTTTTTCTTTATTATTCACAACACCTAAATCTATGGCAGGTTATATAGATGTTACATCCAGTGTATTATGCATTAGGTCACCAGTAATATGCTATGAGTGTACTCTCCTTGTACTCCTCAACTCCTCCAGAGAGAAGTCCCAAAATCCCATAAGTCAGTTGGTACACAACAAGAAATGCAAAAAATATATAAAAATGAATAAAAAGACTCTCTCTCAATACAACACCCCCATATACATAGGCTGTCTTTGAATGTTTAAATATCTGATTTAGACTCAAATCCATCTTGTCAAATTCAGATGGAACACCTCAGGTATTTTTCACTCAAGTCTGCACAAGGACAAAAGTGCAGATACACATAGTACACACAGCCCACCAGAGCTGGGTTAGCTAGCACAGAATCCCTTCGAGCTGGCTCTGCAGAAGTGTGTGTTCGTATCGCAGTCAGCCAGCCAGTCACGCACATTCCTCGGAGGGAACTCCTCCTACATCCCTCTGAGCTGCTGCTGCACGTGAAGAGAGACGCAGTCCAATACATGAGGAAGAAGAGATGGGCGGTGGGGGGACTCTGTTAGCCAGCTGTAGGCCAAATATATGTAGGATGAAAAGAAAGAAAGAAAGAAAGAGAATATATTCTGGGACAATTCTCTCTCTTTTTTTTTTTTTTTTCATGGGCTGGAGTCAGAAAGGTTTGAACAAAGGGAGCAAGACTCCAGCAGTGAGTGGAGGAAAATAAGACAGGAGGGAGTAATATATGACAATGGTCAACATTCAAGGTCACAGTCCATCACCTTTACAAGATGGCTTGCTTGCTGGATATAGTGTCCTCTGACAGGCTTATTTTCAGCTTAGGTTTCATGCTCCCAGTCTGTAATGGAAAAAGCTCTTGTTCCAGAGGCTATCAGGATTTAGGCTAAAGGTAAAGCTCTGTTACAGAGGCTGGGGTCAAAGGGGAAAGGAAGGGAAGGGGGGTAGTAATAGAAAGCCTAAGGAAGCAGAGGCAAACAGTCTCTGAGAGGTGGTATGCTAACCATATCCTCCAATGAAAAACACACACAACCAGAGCCCCAATTCATGTGTGTATGGTGGGTGTCAGTTTGCTCCCTTCAAGGAAAGGCAAACCCTGGAGCACATGTGTACATGCTTATAGGGCACATGGAAAAAACATGCATACATGCCAATGAATTAAGACATGTGGCTAACAAGAACACAAATTGACAGAAAACATACACCGCAACATACACGTGCAGTGCGGGACAAAGAACTACTGATAGTGGCTTTGGTTAAGGGGCCCAGCCTGCGTATGCTTAGATCAGAGCTGTCATTCATTAAGGCATTGTGCCTGAACAGAACATTCCTATGAAACCTACACACACTCCAAAACAAAGAGACACAGACTAAACTGACGTTTGAAGGACATCAGGATGCAGAAAAACATAAAAAGGCGAAAAGTGCAGGAAAAAAAAGCACATTTCCAGAGCTGAGACACAGGGTCTATGGTCTGTTATGGGGCAAGTTCAACATATCCAGCCTATCTTTAAAATGATCTGGCTTGACTAACTGACAACATAGATAATCACTAAGTGGTATAATGATGCTGGTTATCAACTCAATAAAATCACTCGACTCTGGATATGTGCATGTTCATCTAAAACGGGCAGAGCTGACAGCAGATGACCAATCACAAAAGTACATTCCTGCTGCTGCAGAAAAGCAGGAGTTGAGACATGTCAGACCACGAGAACATGTAAATTAATAAGGCAATTAATATAAATACAATGTCCTCAAAGCAGATCTAACGAATTATAACTGTGCATTTTGTTAAATGAGCGTGTTGCAGTGGATTCCTGAAACACATTTTCTGTCTTTGAGATTCTGAAAATTTAGTAAAAGGATGTACATTTTAATGTGATTTTAACTATTTTTTTTAACACTTTATAAGATTAATGTAGATATAAATGTGAACACACACACACACACACACACACACACACACACACACACACACACACACACACACACACACACACACACA
>JAOXYM010000001.1:26013717-26034228 GCA_028567055.1 Leptatherina wallacei
ACACACACACACACACACACACACACACACACACACACACACACACACACACACACACACACACACACACACCTTAAGGCTGTAAACAAGGATCAATATTCAATCCCCTCCTTTTCTCACACAACCTATTCAGTGCTGGCTATCTACCTGTATGTCTTTGTATATACTTTGTGTAAATGATGTAATTTAGGTTTTTTTTCATCTAAAATCTGGATCATTTGCATTCAGTCAGAGAAACACCATAGCAACTACTAGCAAAGGTTGAGAAATGCAAACAGAAAACATTTCAATGAGGAAACTATAATGATGTTTAGGTCCAGTATTTAGATAAGAAGCTTTGTTGATGCATCCAGCATGTATTGGAATCATACCAAGATACATAAACTCCCCGTGGAAAAGTGTGCTCCCTCCTCCTCCCCTCATGCGCATGTGATCTCCCCTCCATCTCTAGTTAACGTGTGACGTCTATTATGTAACAGGTCAGATTAAGATTCAGGCATCTTATTATTAGACCTGTGACCGCCTGCCACCCAGTACAGCTGGAGTCCTGCCTACAGATCAGCCGGTTCAGCAAACACAATCGCTCACGCACACACCTTTCAGCTGTCTCTGCATCCACAGGCCAGCAGATCAGTGAAGAGTCATGTGGGATGGAGATGGGGCTCCAGGGCAAGAGCAGAGAGGCCAGCCTTGATAGCTAAACCAGCAGAGGCTTCAGAGTAAACACACCGACAATCACATTGATACGATTTACCATCTCCAAAAAAATGTCAGATAGCCAAATAAAGTCAACCACGTCAGTCCCTTGGCTGCAGTGTGTGTGCTGCATCTCCTACAAAAAACACCCTGATTCCTGTGTAGTTCTACCTTGATATGGGCGGGGGCAGGATTATATTTTGAATACTTGTAGCTAGGATACATTTTTACAATCAATACTCATGACAGTGTTTTTACAGGCAGACAGATGGGAAGAGACAAGGAGATGAGAGAGATGCACACAAAGTACAACGTGCACAAACACTCACACGTATGCAGATACCATGACCTAATAATCCTAGCACTATAGAAACACAATCACTCCGTTTTCAGTCATCTTTCTAAAGCAATAGCTGCTGAACTCACTACACATACGCAAGCGTTCAAACACACATACTCACAGCTAATTTGCATGCAGATCAAGTATCCATATGGCCACCACTCCCATCTTCCTCTGCTCAGCCAGTGCTTGGAGCTGATTGCCATTTGTACAACATCATGTTTGAATAATGATCACTCGCATTAATGACTAATCTTTACTAATTAATAAACTGTTTTGTTAATCAAATGCCAGAAAATCCTTTTCATGGACTAAGGTGACCGATATCTTCAAATGTTTGTGTGTCCAAGGATCCTGAGTCTAACATACAAATATTTTTCTTACAGATAAACACATTGAACAGCAACAATTGTACCTTTCTTTTTAATAATTTAATCATCTTAATAATCAAAAAAAAAAATCTACAATAATGGAGACTGGAGTCTGAGAATGGAAAAAAAAAAGTGTCACTTCGGAATAATGGTGAGAAAACGACACAAGTTCATCTATAGATGGACTATTGGTTGTCAAATACTGACAGTTGTTTACACAAAACTCAGAAGAAAATACAGTGAAAGACAGCAACCACATTTAAGAGTTCAGGATAAGAGAAAGAGAGAAAGTCTGGTGGAGACAAATTAGTTGCCTACACGCAGATAGGAAACAGGCACAGTTAGTTTTAAAGGCAAACAGGAAGTCTTTAGTGATCTTTCCACTTAACTTTATCAAGCACATTTCAGAGGAAATGTTTGAAACTCAACAAAATGATGACATTTGCATGGATTCCTGTTAAAAACGTCACTCTATGAATATCAAAACATCCAAAAAGAAATTCTGAAGAAATGATCAATTGGAATGAGTGATTTATGATTACAATTATTACTATGATCATTTACAATGACAAGTGAACAAATGAAAAAAAAGGAGGTTCAAAACCCACTTTTTTAGCTTAGCTTTAATCTATTTATTTATTTTATATCCCTGTTCTTAACTGATTTTATGATGTACTTTTTATGTATTTACATATTACTTAGGTTTGATTTTATTGTTCTTATTATTGCTTTTAGGTTTATTTTCACTCATTTATTTATTTTATCCTGCATTTCATTTTTATCTTTTTAACTTTCTAGCTCCAGTGTTTTCCTCATGGGGATCCTCCACGTGGGGAGCTTTGCCTGTTCAGTCTGCAGGG
Source organism: Leptatherina wallacei (assembly GCA_028567055.1). NCBI lineage: Eukaryota > Metazoa > Chordata > Actinopteri > Atheriniformes > Atherinidae > Leptatherina > Leptatherina wallacei. The sequence goes on from JAOXYM010000001.1 coordinate 26,015,985, forward strand.
TCGTTACTGCGGGGGTCGCCTTGATCAGGGTGGTTGATGGGGTTCTGTGCTGCAGTCCTATGGCTGTGGTGGGGGCCCTGGCCTGCCCTAGTCTTGGCGATGCCCTCTGTGGTCAAAGGTGAGAAGGCTCCTGGTCTGGACGGGTCCCCAAAATTTCGTTTCCTTGCAGGGGTGTCAAGCCATTTGTCTTTTAGCTCAAATTATGTTTTTACATAATCGTTTCAGTTAAAGAGAGAAATTAGATGGCAGTTTTATTTCTCATTTTTTATGCAAAGAGGGGTGGCATCGTGTGTTTGCGTTGGGTGTGTGTTTGATGATGAATGTGTGAAAAGTGAAAAAGAGCATGATCGGGTGTGTGCTACTGATCTTTGATGCTTTATACTTTATATTTTCTAGATATTTGTTTTTATGATGTAAAGCACTTAGTGATGCGTCATGTATGAAAAGTGCTATACAAATAAAGTTTGATTTGATTTGAAATAGAAAGTTTATTTCTTGCAAAACAAACAACTTGAGATGTGACAGGCCATCAAATAGAAAAAAGAGGAGGCGTGACCACTCGAGGGAAACCCTAAACATAACTCCAACATCGTAGGAGCAAATACACTGTACATGTTTTATAATCGTTACTTTGCAAATCACAGTACACCTTGAATCCTAGAAGTACACTTGCATCTCTGTCCACAGCAACTGGTAAGCAAGACTAACTGCTTCGGTGAAGCTCAATCAATTTCCTCATGAATAATTGATACAAGTAGCCCCAAAAATTTTATTAATTAAAAAAATCAAGGCAGCAAAGACAAAAGATGATATTTACCATTTCTCAAATTTAAATCACTAACTTTGTGCTTAAAAACCTTTTGAGGTCCTAAGCTGGTATGTTTAAGAAATTTGATTTCTTTGGGGGCCTGCAGCCTCTAGATAACCAGCCAGCTGAAAGGCTGTATATTAAAAGGCAATTTCCTGGCAGCTTCAGTGCAGCAGTGGCAGCAGTCTGCTGGGCTCATTGAGGTGTGTCAGCTTAACAAACAATGATATCTAGCTCTCTCTGAACACAATCAAACAGAGAAGGTTCAACCTTCCTGTACTTTATTCTGATCAGGCACAGGACCAGGTATCATTAATGGGAATCAACTCAAACTGGAGCCTGTTTTTCTTGCACCTCAGGATGCCAAATTATGCTGGAAATCATAAACACCATTACTCACCCGTTTGTATTAATTACATTCATAAAAAGGTGATTATCTGAATCTTCTCCATCATATCCGAGGAAAATTTGCATTATTACAAACAAATGTTAACGGAGTTAACAGTGAATCATATTAGAATTACATTGATACTGTATTCTATTTACAGGACAAAATAACAGTATCACCGCAAAGCTCAAAAATTGTTATTGAAATAAGATTTAACCAGTCCTACTGGCCCGTTTTCAATCATCAGCCTGACTAAGAAGAAAATAAATGTATGACATAAATGAAAAATCATCAACTTGGATTTTGTGTCAATTTAAGTTTTTGGTATTTCCATTTTTTCCTTCTATCTATAACTTTTTTGGGCAGAACCTAATAACGTTTTTTCACGTTTTATCTAATGTAAAGTTCAACTGCATCTTTGTAATACAATATCTAATACATCTTGGCAGGAGGCTCTTTTCTTCAAAAAGTAAGCCATAAGAACCTTACTGTGCAATTAAAAAGTAACTGAGTGAACCAACATTTCATAATTTAGTGCTGTTGTAGAGAGGCCTCTGTTGTGCTTGAACAAAACTGTGCATGCTACGTGTCACACCAACATGCCAGAGGGGTAAGTGGAGGAATCTGTAACACATAAAATTGCATGTTCTAAGACAAGGAATAAATTATAATTATCTATAAAAATGCAGTTACGCTGAATCTTTGCCAAAGGATTGCCCTAAATGCTACACACTGGAGCTTTAACTCCATCCTGATGAGATGTTAGCTAGTGTGCACAAAGCTTAACGTTTTCATCAGGAGAAAATTTAAATGATTTTTTTTAAATCCAGAATTATGCAGCCTATCACACACAGACATACATAACACAGTTTAAACGAATATACAAGAGGCAGAATGGAAGATTACACTGACAGTTCTTCCATGCTAAATCTCCTTAGTAAAGCCCCCAATGAGATAAATATAGATACAACTTGGTAGCTCTCATTTGAATGTTTTTCTCTGATCCCAAAGTATAGGCTGCCACAGTGAACTATCTGATGATGCCTGTCGGCAACACAAGTTTAAAAAAAATGGTTTCAGTTGAGTGCATGAAGACAAACTGCAGGAAAAGTTTCAAAAGCCAAAAGTTACCTGCTAAAATGCTGACATGCATAAATTTAGCATCTTTTTTAATCCCTATATAGTACAGCTGTTCTGCAGAGCTACCTTTTCATACACATATTTCAGCTCTTACTTATTCACAGCACGGCCAACTCATTGATTATTTGCAAAGAACCAGAAACTCCTTCACAGGTATGAGTGTTAGAAAGCTGCTTGAGGTATACTTTTCAGCTACAAAACTATGAAAGCACATATACAAAGTATTTAAAATACATCGGTAGCAAAGCAGGTGGCAGCTTTGAGGTGTCAGCAGCTCTTGCAACTGCATTTCTGCAACTTTCGCAATTGTTTGCAAGGAAGTTTTTGTTCTGCTCCATGGCCAGATCAGCTTTACAGAAGACTATATTTGGAAGCCAGATGGTATGCAGGACTAAGCAAACAGTATATGACTCTCCTATATATCTAAAGGTTTAAAATAGGGCAGTCCTAAAACATTCATTATGGTGTATAAATCTCTGCAGTGCGTCTACACATGAGTGAGCTGTCATATTATCGGTGCACTTATACTCTTTAGTAAGAACACTTATTGTGCTGTGAAATAACTTGGTAAACAAAGTGAATATTCACCTTCGTAATGTTCACATTCCAGATGCAGAGAACTTTTGGTTCTCTGTGATTGAAAATGTTTGAAGACTTAGCTTTGAAAATTTCCCCAGATGATGCATTTCTCTTCATGTGTCAGAGTTGGAGAGCAAAATTTATATCACTTTGTTAATAATTGTCTGATTAATCTGGCTGGCTGTGTTCCTTGAAGTGTTCAGTTAACATGGTTCCTTATATTAGTTGTTCTCAAATTTTGCAAAGCAGATTTGATAAAATCTCAAGTGTGTCTGAAGGTCTGCTTTCAAATGCATTTTTCAAATCCATTCCCTGTTGAGCTCTGTATTCTTCTACCATATGATTAATCAAAAAGTTTGCATAATATGAGAGCAACTTACTATTTTTTCTTCAAACTTTACTGCAACTTTTGTTAGTAAGGATCTAGTCTGAAAACCAGGGCTCTTCCACTGTGTTAGGCTCTCTAGAGCTCAGATACAACGTCCCATTGCAAAGACATTTTATCTATGTAATGTCAAGATAACAGCGGATCGTATCACAAATGACTGGCCGACAGTGTTGGCTATTTTTCAATATTAGCTGGCACTCATTTTACAATGACACCTGCAACATAAACAATTTTGGAGAGCAGTAACACCCCTGAGCCCCCATCTAGTGCAATGACAGCAGTAGGCTCCACAGTGCTCACACACACACACACACGCAAACACACACAAAAAGTAAAAAAAAAACAAGTTGTCAAGTCTTTTCATGTTCCTCATAATGGTATTGAAAAGCTGGCAAAACTAATCCATCATCATTTTTGACAAGACCATGAAGAATTGTTGTCTATTTCTGTAGACAGCGATGATGTAGCCACAACAACAAGTATCTTATATGATGTCCTCAGCTTCACATGTTGAAAACATTTACAGCAGGCAAGTGATGCCCAATGGTTTGGATAAGGCAATGTTAATTAGGCACAGACACAAACATATATTTTTTTTATCAAAAAAATTATCAGCAGTGAAAACTACGAACTTTTATTTATAAATTTGATCTTTGTATCTATCATTTTTTCTAGCTACAGATCACCCAAAACTCTCAGAGCGGTGCTGTAGTGATAAACAACTGCAGCTTTTTTTAATAAGTCCCAACATAAAAAGAGGCGTTGCAGTACAGGAAAGAGATACATGACCTCAGTCTTTTCCCTCTAGCTGACTGACCTGGGACAGGAGGAGAGCAGTGATCAGCGATCACAACCAGGAAAGAACAATTGTTACCAAGGCAACAGAGACACTGTGTTAAACATTCCCGTCACGATGATTGAAGAGTGTCTCTGTAGGAATGAGCTGTCCCAACATGCATTTATGTAAGTGACAGTGAGTTTCAACTTGATGTAACAATTAAAGCGCCTGCTGTATTTGGGAGTGGGCAGTGATGTGCACTGGGTACAAACACTTCTTGAGTGTGTACAGGTCAGGATATTGGTTGTACTCTAACTCTATACCGTATCCTTGCATTGTACAATGAGACTTGTTTGTCTTAAGCTGTTTATGTGATTGTGGATTCTTTGTGTGTGTCAAGCTCTGCATGTGTTTATGTCACTCTTGTATTAACAGTGGCGTGAGAGAGCTTTTGTTTTCCATCTCTGGCAAAACAGCAGAGGGTTCCTGGTTACTTCAATTGTAATAACAGGATCAGCTGTGTTTCCATAATGTTTTTAATAACATGACACTGCTGTCGGGCGCAAACCTCCTATGTCCAAATCTGTTATTTTTCAGGAAATTAAAAAAAACAGTGGGGTTTTGTATTAACTGGACATAACGTTTAGTTTAGTTGCATGAGGCTTTAAACACTTTGATTAGTTAAATATTTGTAAAACTACAGACAGACATTAGGGGTGACCAACAGTACTTATACAGTACGTATTTATGGGGGGTGGGGGTAATTTGGATATATGAGGCTTGTGCCCAAAAGTAACGATGAGTAACACGTCACTGCCAGATCACCTTTCCTGTTTTTGTCTACCTTGTTTTTCAAGATTGGAAGTGATGGTGAAAGAAACTGGTTTAGCCAAAAGACCATAACAAAGCACATTTGTTTTAACTACCAGACCAACCGATGTAATGAATTTCACTATTACTCTGGCGATCAGCACATCTCTCCAGTAAACTTTGGACTTGTCTGACTTGGTTTTAGTAAAAGAGTTTGCTCTGGTCAAAACTTTTCCAATATTCTCCTACATGATTAGCTAAATGTTTTTTCAAAACTATGGACTTTGTGTGTGTGTCTGTCCCGCTCCCACCCTGCAAAACAAAGGGGCAGATTCACAGCAGACATAGCAACAGGTCCTGATTGGCTGAGGGGCGTCTGTACAGTTCCAGCTGAGAAGAATCCCTCTTCTGTTTTTTTTTTCTTAACTCAGCTGCCATTCTTCTCCCACTGCCAGCAAACAAACACACACTCGACCCAGACTGACACACCACCTTGACCTTTCTCTCACACCCATTATCTTCAGCCATAAACTGAGCTGTTGTTTAGCAGCTGAGCAACTGACATACTGCTGAAGTCACATGGTAAACAAATTCTGGAAAAAAAGACAGAATGAAAGAAAGAAAAAAAACCTCATGATGAGGCAGAAGTGAACTCACAAGATGCAGCAAACCTAAAAAAAAACAAAAAAACACCAAAGTTAGCAGAGGACTTTTTCTGACTCGGGACTTGATTCACAAAGCATAAATGCAACAGGTCTATCAACCTGGGCTTCTTATACTTGTTTATGGAGATCCCATCTCCATGTCTGAGGGCTCAACATATGCTTTTCTGTGGACATGCACAGACACAACTGCAAGGAATCGATCTTATCATACCACCCACATAAAGTATGGTTGGAGAGCAAGATCCATACACAGATGACATATACAGATAGGTAGAACACACTCAACAAGATGGCAGGTAGGCAGATGTCCATGCAAATCTTGACAACTCTGAATCAAAGTCTTTCTATACATCTTTCAACCAAGAAAAGACATATTGTGGAACCGCTTTGTTGTCGTTTTACTTTAACTAAATCAAATGGAAACATTTTTGTACTAAGCAATATACTTTCCTGTAGTTTTGTGTATATATTGCATTGATATGTAGCTGTGACACCTCATGCACTCAAATTCTGTAAACAATTGTCATACAAATCCTATTCAAATCACTTTCTTACAGTATTAGGTAAGCATTGTATGATGAAAGCAGCAGTAACAAAGGCAGTTGATCAGGGTTGGGTAAGCATGGGTCATGGAGTAAGATTTTACTGCAACAAAACTCTAGCCAAGCTGATCACTCATTAGCAGGACTGAGACTGAACAGACTGGTAAAGTCAGCTACTAAAGCTTTTCTGATCTGATGAGAAATGGCAAGCTCTTCTCCAGATTCTAACCACAAAGGTTAGAATCGCTCGATCACTCGATCGTGCAGTAAAATTCTGGGTTAGGAATGAGATGCGGCATCCTCTCTTCATCTCCAACACCCATAGCAACTGAAGTCCTTGAGTAAGGTACTTCAACCCCTTATCATTCAAATGTGTCGATCTGAGGCTAAATGTAGAAGACTGGTCACAGAAAGCTTCCAGGTATACAGAAAGCAGCAGACTGGGCAAAATATTGAATGAAAAAGGCTGAAAACTCTCACTAACAAACATGAGCTGGAGGGCTGAGGGGGGAATAAAATATATACCATGTACTTGGCATTTACTAGTTCATAACAATTCATGAGACCTCCCTTTGCTAATCCTCACTCATCTATCCTGAAATACCAGTAACATTATCTTCAAAGGTCTGGTGTGCCCTCCACAGGGGCTCCTTGTGGCTTTATTTGCACATATTGCAGCTGGCCCCCGAAAAGCACCAGTTATTCATGCAAGAGTGGTCCTTTGCAAAATCATTGTCTATTTAATGTCAGTTATATAAGTTGGAATGGAGTGGATTGAGTACAGCAGTACTAGACTAGGTGGGCAAAGTGTTATGCAGCAAGCCTTTACAATGTATACTGTAAAATCTACTTCAACTTTTTGATTCCACTTTCATGGTTTTACTTTTTTTAAATGCAGGCGAATAACAATGCTTATCTTTTTGTTAGAGAGGGCAAAAACAATATGAATTCAATATTTCTTTCTAAAGAAAAAAAAGAAAAAAAAGGAAAGTAAGATGTTTCAAAAGTCTATCTTGTTTTTACACTGCCCCACTTGGCAGCGGTATTTTAAAATTTCAGCAACCAGACTTGTTTGTAACTAGAAGACACTAGGGCAGTAGGGCACCCCAGCACCTCTCTGTAATCAGAGCCCCCCTGTCCACCATGAATGCATAAGCCTTTGACCTTTCTGGTGCTGTAGATGCCAATTTCTAGAAAGGGGAGTCCAAACTGAGCAACTTGAGCTGCATAAATGCAGGATGAAAAGTGTGTCAGCTGGGATAGAGGCACATTGACTTGGTTGGTGAATGCAGTGAGCCACAAAGAAAAAAAAGACAAAAGTTTTGACTTGGCAACAGAAAGCCTCCACTTTGTTCTTGGCAGAAAAATACGGAATGATTAATCTGCTATAGGAGGCCTAGGTTACAGCTCTGACAGCAACATGTTCAACATTTACTGACTGCATATTGCCATATCGGAAATTAAAATCTAACCACTAAAAATCAGCTGAGAAAAACGGGGGCGGGGGGTGGGGTGGGTTAAAAAAAAGCCAAACTCAATTGAACAGGGCAAACTGACTGTCAGCTGGTTTGCTGAGAGCATGAAGCAATGCTGGGGATGATAAAGGAATAGTCTCACTCAAGTCAATACTAAGTCCGGATGTGGGCCTAACAGAGTTCACATGAGACAATGGAGAAAAGGAAATGGGATAGTTGTGATGAGCCTGGAATTAACTTAACTCCACACGGCTGTTAACAAGCAATGTGCTTAACGCCTCCTCAAAGAGCCCCCAGAGGTGCTCTCTGTTATCAGACTGCAAGTGTGCATCACCGATATTGTAATAACTATTGCACTACTTTGTGAAAACATATCACATTCGGGGGAGACTATTCATAGTCAAGCAAGCTAATCAAATTGTTTATGACTTTCATTAATACTAGCGATACCTTGAATTGAGGACAAAGACCATTATAAGGTTTTCTCACCCTCATTTTTTATTCAGCGTTATCTGTCTATAGCATTGCCTGACATTTAAAGTCAACATCATCTCTCACCATCTTTTAGTACAACAGCACAACAGTACACTGTCAACATGAGAACACAGACACAGAATGAGAGATGAATTAAAGTGATTAAAGTGCCGTTACTCTTTGTAACAGAAGATGTGTGGTATCTGGTAGCAGATATTAAAAATCCCTTTTCAGGCTCAAGCTAGACTGTCAAGCCTATAATATTAATGCGTTGTAAAGAAAATCGCTGACATATGGTGCATTCTTTACAAAATCTAAACCTCTCCCAGGAGCTTAAAAAACCTGTTATACAATGCCTCATACACACACACATGGTGTATTTTATCTGCAGATTATATGATATTAAGATATCGACTCATCAGCCACACTTGACATTTTAGTCAGATGCACATGATGCAGATTCAGACGTGACCAAGACTGACACATCTGAAAAATGGTAGAGCATCAGTGTTGTAAAGCAGATGGCTAATTACACTACTGAACTGGTTTTGAATGATCAACTCACTTTTTCTTGACTCAGTATCATGTGAGAGATGAACATCAAATATATTTTGTATACATCAGCAAAATCTCTTCTAATACAAATATACAAAGAAATCAGCCAGACCCTTCTCTCACCTACTCCTTACGTTTGTTTTAGATGGAAAGGCAAGCCAGCTCCATTTCTGTCAATACGGTTTTCTCTAGATATTATCAGTTGTAGGGGGTGTTAAGTGCTGAGGTGTAGCAGTAGCTGTCGTCTATATGATGGGACAGAGTGAGGAGAGGGAAAAGGGAGAAAGGGAGAAGCTAGAATAGTACAAGGAGATCATTAAATGGGTTAAGATATAAAAGCTGAAATTGTCAAAAGGCTTTCCCTTCTTATAGATTTGTCTTTGTAGCAATTAACATGTATCCTTTACTTAACATATTCATATCAAAATAGCATTAAGAAGAACACAAAGCTGTCATTTTATTATCCAAGTTACATATTTGGCAGAAGCATGACCGAACTGCTAAAACATTTGTGACAAGCATAAGAGCCTATGTTCCTGTTTTATTTGTGTGCTTTCTGTCCAAACCGAGCTGGTCCCACGGAATTCAGTTTAACGCCAATCTTGTTATGTCACAACAGAGATTTAACCTATGATGGACAACAGAAGGCACCTGGAATTGTTCATGGTGATGTGGTTCCTAACACATGGAAAACATGGTTTGAATGTTGCACTCACCAAATCAAGACTGTTTTGCATCAACCTTAGTCTTCTAAGAAAAAGGGAAGGCTGTCATTTTTGCCTAAAGCATTCAAACTTTAACGGCAAAAGTAAAATAGGAGGCTATTTGAGCATGCCAACGGCCGACAGGAATAAGGACACACAAACTAAAGTGCGGTGAGACAAAGAGACAGACATCATCCCCACCTCACCACCCCCCCATCAAGAAAAATCACCAGGCCCAGATGGCTCTTCCTGTTCCTGCGGTGCTTACTGCTGGTTGGCTGGGACGAGCCACAGGGCGGGAGGATGTGAAAAGCAATGACATCACTGGCTGGCTCGGTGAAACTCTGGCAGCAGAAATATGACCCATGTTGCTATTTAGAACTTGAGCCCGTCCAGCACCAAGTGTGGACCATGTTATTTTTGTGTGCCCATCTAGCGGTTTAACAGTGAGTCAAGTAGCTGTGCTAAATGAGTTCACCTGCTTTTATGTGTGCATGTGAGCAAGTTACAGTATGAATTTTATGACCTTAAATAAGAAGCTTCAGTATTATATAAGAGCATTACTGGACTGGGAGGAATGGGCGCCCAATCCCATGCAGCAGCAAGACTAGGCTACTTACAGTCTAGCCTGTCACAACAGCATTGATTTAGGCTGATTACTTGCAGGGCCAGGATAGTAATTCATAGTTCAATGGCTACACAGAATTGGTATTCATTGCGAAAGGCAGATCTGAATCTGGCTGTACAATAGGGAGTCCATTATCCATATTCAGTAGAGCTTGGTCAGCAAATGTCGTACTGAGGGGGCAACATGGAGATGCATTAATGTTGAATTAAACTAGTTGATAAGATTAATACGAATGAGGAGGAATATCTTGTGGCGAGAGAAAAAAAAAAGTCTTTGAAATATCTCACATCAATAAACAATGTATTTTTATGTTTCTGTTGTGTTTAGTTACCATTCGACATGCAACACGGTGTATCTTGGAAATCAGAGCATTAGCAATGATTACATGTGAAGACACCAGAGAGAAAAAGAGAGTCAATAAATAAATGACTCAAAATAAAAAGGTGAAAAAGACACAGATGGACTCCAACTGTGTGAGAGGAGTAAAAACACCTGTTGCGGCAGCCTCTTGCTGAGTAAATCACTGCTTAAAAGGAGGAGGCAAAGACAATAGAAGGCAAGACAGGTGCTACACAGGACAACAGTGAGTGTTGCTCTGTGTTATCTGGGTCTCTTGTCAGTGAGAGTGTATACTCTGATCCGCTGGCAAGTGTCTGGGACATCTCAGGGCAGCTGTAATCTGGCTGAACATGAGCACGGCAGAGGGAGGGAAGCGGTATAAGTTGGGGGAGTGGGGGAGGTGGATTTGTGTTCAAACCCTCCTTCAAGGTACTAATGGCTTCAAGCAGGAAGCCCTGCCATACATTACAGAGAGCAGGAACACAGAAGTGAGGCTTGCCAGCTCACTCAGTCTCTCCAACATGACTAGCTCTGAGATCATCTCAGTGTATACTGTCGAAAGCATGTCTGAAAAGGGGAGGGAAAGAAAGCTGGGATTGATTTCATAAACAAACAAGGGAGAACCCAGTCACCATACTTCAGCTATCGCCCTTACATTTCCCAATATGATGTCGACATCTTTCATCTGGCTGTGAAAAGGTTCATAGCTGAGAACAAACAGCAATTTTATGGTGTAAACCATTTTAGAGTGGTTTTGAATCATACCACATGTGGAGTTGACACAAAAACAAAAATACATCTTTATGGATGCAAATAAAACCAAACTTCAGCTTAAACAGCCTGAAACCAAATATGACAAGCTTTGTTTTCCCTGATTGGTGTAAAACAGCTCCTGAGTTTTCCATAGCTGCTCTTTATGGGACCTGTAAAAGCTGTCAGTTGAGCCACATGGTTCAATGGTACAGTGCTTATTAGGGCCAAAAGCAATCTGTTGAAAACTCACTTTGCCACACTCGCTTTCTTCTCACAACCTCATTCACTTGCTTGCAAGCACATGCACACACACAAACACAGAAGCTGTCCTGACTCATAGCTAAACTCACAGAAAAACAAGGGGGTCAGATGACACTGGTTAGGCCCCTGAGCAGAACATAAGTGCTTCTTTTCTCCTTTTACAACAAAAGCGTGGTTCACCAGATGCTCCAAAGAGATGACGCATAAACTTGGGAGAAAAAAAACCTTCTCCTTATTAGAAGTTTTTATGCGTGTTGTCATTAGGAGCTGCAGTTGTCGGAAGACTTGGACTGATCCCGCTTGTTTCTCAAGTAAAAGCCTGTGAAACACAGCTGTTATATTATTCAAGAATCTTTAATAAAAAGAGTGTTTTACAGAAATGACTAGGAAACTCAGCACTATATATGTAGTGGATCCATCAGCCTGGATCCACTACATATATATGTAGTGGATCAACACAACATATATGTTGATCAACATCAACACAAATAAGGTCTGATATGTTAAATTGGACTGTGGTTACTTTTAATAATTTTCTCTTATGGAAACAAAGGAGAAGTGAAGTATAAAGTTTGATTGTGTACTGATTCGATCACCTTATCAAAAACCCAAAGCCTTTGGATGACTTTTCATGCCCACCTGATCAGGGGGTCAGAGTCTGTGTGACTTGTCACAGAGTCATATGCGCATGTCTGGGCATGTTTAGCTTTCATCCCCTTAAACTTAGCAAAACTGGGCGCTCCACCAAACAGAGCAGTTAAGTTAACCTGGTTTGCTCTGTGGCCAAAATCAACCTTCCAAGCTAATGAATGACTGTCAACACAACAGCTTATTTCTCTGAGAGCATGAAAAGCTAAAGAAAGGAGGCAGCTGGTCTATAAGCAATCTGTTTCTCCACCTCCGCAACAGTACTGCATGTTAAATGCAATAGCGCCACAGTGACTTTCATTCTAAAGGCTGGTACACGCTACAGGATAATTGGGCAGATTTTTGTCCTGATCTCCCCCGTACGATCAAAGACAGCAAAGGCCCAAATGTCTGATGTTTGCAAACAACATCGTGTCTGATTTTCCTGAGGTGTGTTAAGAGTGATTTTGTCCAGTCTGATCCGCTCGGAAGGAGAGATCGTAAATAATGAACATGTTTAAAATTTGCAGCCAAGAATCCTGTAGTGTGCAGGGTGCTCCGAGCACGTTCAGGGTGTAACGTCACGTTTACCGGAAAAAAAGCCAATCAAAACGCAAGCTGACTCAGCTGACTGACGGAAAAGGAAGCAAAAACAAACAAAAGAATCTATAACTGCATTATTCCCATCGCTGGTAGTTTGCAATAATTGTGGTAACGTTACCAATTGCTAGCACTGGTTCTATCATCTAGACCTGCTCTCCAAGCCATCTGTAAAACTTATGACAATTTTAACTCACCTCCAACTCGCGCTGTAATCCATACGGCCCATATTTCCACCGTCTCTATGACTTTTCCATAATCGTCTTTCTTTTTTGTGTGTTTTTTCGGAAAGTAAGAGGCTAAAGACTTCAGTGTTTGTTTACACTGAAGTCACGTTTGACTATGCGACAATTTGTAATAGTGAGCATGATAATCTGTTGGAAAATCGATTAATGTGTGGTGTGCTCCATAGTGCACACCACACACTATAAGATCAGAAGAGAGAGATCTTGTGCGATCGCTCTTTTGTTATCATCAAGTGTGTGGTCTCTAAATCTGTGAAGGTTTGAAGAATCCTGTAATGTGTGCCAGCCTTAACAGGGAGTTACTGGTCAAGAGCAGCTCCCACTGGAAAGGTTTCAAAATTTGAGGAGGACAGGAAGCAAGCCAACCTGAAATGATAATCCATGAAGGCTAAAGAACAGATGCATGGCAGTCATGTGTCTCAAACCAAAAGTTCTCAATTGTTTGGGTCAGAAAAGGCAGGAAAACTCAGACAATTTGTTAATCAATAACTGCAATGTTGTTTCTAGCTGTTCAGAGTAAACAGCATGATGAGCTGCATTATTAAACTATAATTAAACTACACCGTGCAAGTTATTGTGTCCTCAACTTTCGTCTGCGATATCTCACAGTCTGTCTGAGTTGGTGTCTCTATAAAAACAACAAACAAACAAGTCAAGGAAGGGCAAGGGTTAAAACCCTGTTTCCATACGAGGCACATGATTACCGAGGGCTCTCATTATCAGCATACGGTGTTCAAGGAAGAGCCCACTCAGACCAGTCAGCAACCAGACTGCAGTTTCATAACATATGTAAACACACAGACTATTGCTGATTGACTGCAGCTAATCTGATCATGACTGCACACACTGGCCTTTCACCGCTTCCAAGTATGGTGCTATTCTGGTGTTGACTGAATCAAGTAGACATCCCCTTGATCACCAACAATCATGTACACTCAATCACTTAATAAACTGCTGAGGTTATACAACAATGGGGGTTATACAAAAACTAGCATTTATTGGCAAATATATAGAAACTAAAATACTGTGACAAACTCAGGGAACAACAAAATTTGCAGAAATACACAAAAACAAGCAAGGTTGTCTTCTTGATCTCTGTTTTACCTTTTGCTGCAGATACACATACCTGTAAACAGGTTGCAGCGCATAAGGCAGGAGCCTTGTTTCCACAACAGGGTGGGTGTCAAGAACATTTTGCAGCAACCCTGAGCAAGACACTGTCAAACATAAGCTCCTGGAAAAGGGAACAGTATTTGGCAGCCAAGCAGACTGCAGATTATATATCGATGAAGGAAAAAATGGGGAAAGGACACGGCTGATATCCGTGTCAACACTCAAAACTGGAGCACTAAATAATGTGTGTTGTATATGCACGTCCTCATTTACTCGGGTCAGGCTTTGTTAATTCATATAACCAGTGACCAGCTGTTACATAATTCTCTGGCCTGATTCTTCTCCCGGGGGAATGGGTACAGTCACTCATCTAAAGCCGGATATGTACAGCTTGCCCACACATATCACCACCCCGGCCACCCTAGAGATGAGTCTTGTGTGTTTCTGGTTGCCCACATACCTCGCTCGGGCTTCATGTTGTCCAGTGTCATCTGGTTGCCTTCAGGGTCTCCTGCAGGGTCTTCTCTTTCTCTGTCACACACAGTCTTAACAGCAACACAACGGTGTCTGGACCCCCCCCAAACCCTCTGTGACCGAGACCTGCTGTATTAGCTAAGCAACGATATCAGCTGTAAAGCCTGTGTGTTGGTGCCAACTGCCCCTATCCAACAACAAAGCATTGCTTTGTTAGCATGCTCCTGTACGCTTCCATCGAGTCGCACTGTATTGTCCAACTGACTAACACAAAGACAGCTGATAGCGAATGCCAGTTACTCCTAGCGTTAGGTAATGGAGTTGTCAATCTGTTTGCTAGCGAGTAACCAATCTGTTTACTAGTAATTTAACTAGCAAGCTGGCTAATGCTGCAGCTCGTCTCAAATTCCACCACCTGAATCGTAGTTAAGCCGCAATTCATTTCTGTGCCTCTGCTAAAGCAACGTTGGTTTCCCGCAACGACACTACCGGAGAGGGGGCTTGCTAACTCAGCAGTACTAGCAAACTCGACCAACTAATCTTGGCGTTACTGTATTGTTATTTGCTGGTTACACGACTTCCTCCAACACATCCCAAACCCTAGGGTAACCCAGCTCAGCTACAGACACCGATGACTGGCGGTCTCGTTTATAAAAAAAATAAAAAAAATTTGGGGGCTACGACGAGAACATTTTCAGCGTCTCATTCTTCTCGCGGAGTGATAACCAGCGATGTCAAGCAGAGTTGATCCACTTTCTATCCATCCGTAAAGGTTGAGCCGTCGCCATCTACTTAGCGTTAGAAACGCCCCCTGCGCTGACTTCCTTTGTGATCTTCATTAAAACTTTTCAAACCGACAACAAACAGCCCGACGACGACCGAACGCTTCACTAAACAACTGCAATGTCCGTCGCGAGCGTTTACCGAGGAGCACCTGCTATGTTAGAGCTGACAGGCCACCACACTGCTAAAACTAGATGACTAGTTCCCCACTGATACTATTCAGACGAAATGCAGATTAAAGGAACAGTGAGTCCAACTAGTCGTGATGCTACAGTCTGCCTCCCCTCCTCACTTCCCTCCCTGCAGCTTGTCAAAACAGATCAGTGCAGCTCCAGTCACGTGTCCCAACAACAGCCCCACTCGTCACTTCCCACTCGGACCAGCCTCGCCACAACTTGCAGCCATAGCAACCGCTAACTTGGAAGTGGTTCCAAAACTTGTAAAGGATAACCACGGTGTCTGCTGAAAGCAGAGTTAAGAAAGAAACTCTGGCCTGAAGTTACTTCTATATAGCACTGTAAAACTGATGGCAACAGACGTATGAGCGGGGAAGGGGACAAACAAGAGATGGGCTACTCTTTGTAAGCTGATTGGTCAGTGGAATTCTAGTCGTTGCGCGTTCACGTGCTCACGTGAAGGTTCGTCTTTTTCCGTCGTGAACATTTTGTTCTGGCTTCTTTGGCTTATGAAGGGTCTAAGGACCGCATATATTTAGGGCAATGCTTCTATAGTGTAGCGATGCTCTTAAACAAAGTACTTACTGGCTGAAAGACTTTTAAATCGACAAAAAAAAAAAGTCTTTGTTATTGTTGCGATTCGTACAATTAAGTAATAAAAAAAGCCCCATCATGTCATGTTTTTGTTGTGTGTGTGTGTGTGTGTTTTTTTTTAATTTAGAGGGACATCGTCATCTTCAATTGATAAGGCTATACAAAATGCCCCCAAAAGAGTAAGGTGTTGTTGAAATAGAGGTTTTGTTTGCTTTTTAAATGCTTATAAATGTATTAAATGCTGCGTAGTTATTTTGGTATAAATAGAAAAGGACAGAGGGGGGAGAAAAAAACCTTGATTTAATCTTCCTTCTGATTAAAATCTTGGAACAAAGGACAAAGCCACAGTGAGGACATTAAAATTGACTTCAGCAAAGCTTATGGCAGCTGTTTCAGATTTGGGATAGACTCCTGTAGATACAAAATTAAAAAAGAAATAATTACAGGCGGAATATAACCCTTTGTTGGAACATCTGAGAACACTTTAAAGAGCTAATATCTGCCTATCTATTTGTTTTAAGTCTACTGAATCATAAGTAGGTTGAGATTAGCTTTTCTGTACCAAAAACATGTAACCTATGTGGGTCTTAAACTCCACAAAAATGCAAGCACTTACCACTTGATAATGGACTGTTATCTGACAAAAGAGCAAAGTTTACAAATGTGTAAGGGTCAAACTAAATATTGATTGTGGTGAGTCAAACATAACTTCATCTTGCATCCATAATGGCCTACATTGCAGGTCTAAAGGGGAACACTGGCATCTCAGTGGTTCAAGATATCTTTGTCTGCCTCTGAGCAATTAGATAAGATTATATAAATCACCTGAAAGCTAAAAATCTTTCACAGTGCTTCTGTTTTTTCTTCAAAAACACCACTTTGATGCATTCATATTTCAAGAAAAAAAATGTGGAGTGTTTAAGTTCATATTTATACAGAAACTGGGACTACAAAGATAAAACAAATAGCCAGGTCAGTTTTCAATCTTAAATGAGAGTCATTGAATACGATCATCTGAGGAACACCATAGTAGATATCTCCAAATAGGTCAGGTCTGGAGTTAGCAAGTGCAAAATGATGTTAGCCTAATTGAAAATGAATCCAAAAGCTAACAGAAGCAACTTTTATAAAGCAATCACAGTATACCCATACTTATTCCAAAGGGATTATAGGAGCATTTCTAAATTTATTTATTTTTGTAAATCTCGTGGATTTGTTATCCCTGCTAATAACCAGTTAATAACCTCACTAATTCCAGTGTAAATAGACCACACTTTAGTTTAAGGCTTGGTCCTCTGGGCTTCTGAGATACTGATAAATAATTATTTAAATTTCTTTAATTGTATTCTCTGAATTGTAATTTGTCATTTTAAAATTGTGTATTTGTGAATTCTATCAAATAAACAAATGTTTGTGTCTGGTAAGATCAATGACTGTAAAATAAAAGGGTAAGATGCATCTCATAGCTCCACCTAGTGGCTGGATGAGGGTAATGTAGCAACTAAAACCAGTAGCTATACCATTGATTGAAATATCTTAGTTGCAGATCTGGTTAAGGACAACTGAAATGAAGTTGAACTGTGGCTTTATTCATAAAGTAAAGTATTTCTTGCAAAAAATTTTTAACCAAGCTACATGGTAAAAAAAATATTGACCATTTATGTTCTACTAATGCTATGTTTGAAGAGTTCAAAACTTAAAACACATTGGAAACCAATAGAAGAAATAGAGCTTCATTTTACTTTCTACATTTTACAATTTACTACATTTATACATGTTTCTCACATGAATAAACTGTTTAGATTATTTGAAAGGGAGGATATACATTATCGGGACTAAAATTCTGTCAGATACTGCTACTAAATTCTGAATTCTTAAGATGTGTTATTTTTGCACATTGGCCCTCATACCTGAATCACCATTTGCAGGAACATCAGATATTCTAAAGAAATGAATTAGTAGTTCCAGAGCCCTTGGTACTATCCATATTTTATTTGGTGGTGTTGCTTACATTACACTTTGAGGGCGCGCACAATTCAACCTATTTTGAAGATATAGACTTGTTTAAGCCCTGTGATCATATGGTGACCCGTCAGTCCCTTTATTCTAGAAACTGCATAGTTGGATGACTCTTGTAGCTTTGGGAGGCAAAAAACTTTCTAATGATACTGTGAAGCTACTTGTCATTCAGGTTGCCATTCAAGACAGAATCCTTTGTCTTCCTGATTTAATTGGAAGTTGATTTAATTTGCTTGTCTGAGCAAGAATATGACAACACACACACACACACACACACACACACACACACACACACACACACACACACACACACACACACACACACA
>JAOXYM010000001.1:26034282-26054195 GCA_028567055.1 Leptatherina wallacei
CACACACACACACACACACACACACACACACACACACACACACACACACACACACACACACACACACACCGAAATAAGAATAAAACAAGAGCCTCAGAAGCTGCAAATACCAACAGTTTATTTTCTACCTTTTGTGACTACAGAAATGTTGAAACATTTGAACACTGAAAAAAGCTTGATGACATCATCACTTGCTTCTCAATTTTCTTTCTTTTTTTTATCATTTGCTTAGCAATCACAACAGATGATATTGCACGGCACTGAGAAAGCAGTAGTAAAGCCTGGGAAACAGCAATGACAAATCAAGTCATGAGAAGTTATACATCTGAGAGTAACACCGACAGTATTGCCTCTCTGGCACACATGCACACACACGCCCACACACATATATGCATACACACATTCACACGCATTCAAAGACTGAAAACTAAAGAGCTTTTGTGTTTTTAGGATGAGGTCAAAAGAAAAAAGAACAAGGTTAAAAAGAGCAATGAGATTTCGTTTTAAAATGTAAGTGCAAAATGAACTTCTACTGTATTCTGTTCCTATATGTATATGACAACAAATATGCTTGTTTATCAAAACCCTTCAAGCATCTTTGTATATGAATAGCCGGAGGACACCCCTCTGTGGGTGAGAAACTAGTTCCCCAGCTTAAGAGATCCAGATGATTGTCTTAGGCGCTGTAGTATTGTTATGAGACTTGTAGCCAAGCTACCCATCATATGGGAACTCCTTTAAAACAAAATAAATAACAAATAACGTGAAAAGAAGAAAAAAAAAATAGGTCCACATTGCATCAACCATTTCTCCCTAACTACAGGCCTTTATAATTAAAATGTAAGCACCTGTATTTTGGTGAAGAACCTCCATAATTTCCGTCCCATGACACAACATCCTGATTTAATCTGTCATGGACATTTTGGTGGTGACATTCAGACCTCGGAGACTGTGCTGTCTGAGCATGACAGAGAGGAAACGTTACTAACAGAGGAGCCTCTGATAACCAGAGACCCACTGCTCTGACATGCAGCCATCAGCCACACACATGCATACACACCAGCAAACAGCTTGACAATATGCAGTATCGACAGAGTTGACAGTGGAGAAAAACACAGCTAAGAGAGGCATGCAAATGAGCACACACAAGCTGGCACACCCCGGCAATAGTTAAAATCACATCCAGCGACAGAAAAAGAAACAAGCTTTCCAAGTGTTCGTCCCCATACACACGCACACACGGATTCCTTGGTAAGATTCTTTTCAGTTTTATTAGACTTTGCTTATAGTCATTACACGAGTATGTACCAAAAGAACAGATACTAGATGGAGCAAGGCGGCAGTGCCATGGCAATAAAAACAGACCCAGCTCCGTGGCACAGCTCCTGGCAGACCGGCTGCCCAGCCTACGCTCCACCTCACTCTGTGCATGAGACAGCAAAGTGAGCAGGGCTTGCAGCCCTCATTTCAAATGCTTTGGATTGTACATTGAACAGGAGATTCCCCACATGGTAGAGTAAGCTTGCCTACACAGCCCTACGCCTTCTACATTCTATACCCGTGCGAATGGCAAATAAAAACTCAACAAGTCTACCTCACAAATGCCAGTGCTTTTTTTAACATTATACATAATTTTTTTTCCAATTTTTTGGTTTGTTTTAAAAATCTTTGGATGTGCAGTAATACCCATAAAATAACTGTTTTCCAAAAAGTCAAAAGAATAGAAAAAACACATACGTACACACTGCTTTTTGCCAGATGCTCAACAAAGTAGCTCCTGTTTAACTTTTGTTGACACTCGCAAATCAACTGTCTTGGGTTTCTGGCAGTATTCAAAACACACATTGAAATGCCGGCTAGGATTTAGCTGAAGAAGAATAAAAACTACTCCTTTGTTAGATCTAAGTGTGAGAAATAAGGCTGTAACATAAACTGTCTTTTTTGTGTCTTTTTTTTTTCTCCAAAAAACCTACTATGTACAAATCTAGAGTTTCTACAAATGCATAAATTAAAGAAGTGGTTAACCGATACAAAAATGGAGTTAAATTAAAATCACAACACAGAAGTGTAAGGGAAAATATAAACACAATATCACAGCAGTTGGTTTTACCCTGTAAAAGTAATAATCTACCATCATAATATTGGCATAACCCAATTTCTGATAAAAAATACGCTTCTCCCTCCATCCCATTAGTTTCATATATCAACCCTGAAACTTGTCCTTCATGACTTGAAACAGAACACTTTTGCCAAAAAAAAGAGAGAAAAGAACAAACAACAACTTCAAAATAGATAATCATACAGCTTTTTGAAGTAACAATAACAATTACCATACAAGTGGAGTTCTGCCTCACTCTCAGATAGACGTCTTAATGCAGAACTCAAAGGAATTATTACTATGAGGTATTCAGAGACATTGGTAAAGACATGCACGGCCAGAGTGCTGGACCTTCCTACACACAGCAGAGAGACAAGTAAGGTGAGGGGAAAGAGGGATGGAGGGATAGAGAGGGCACCGGGGAGGAGAAACAAAGACCTTTGGTTTAATTTAAAGAGGTGGACAAAAGAAAATCCTTTGGTATGTTTTCATTGCATGGTTGAGCCGGCAAAAGCACCTCGGTGTGATTTTTCTTAAAGACAAAAAAAAAGACAGAAAAGAAAGACAGAAAGAAAAAGAACCACCTTTTCCTTGCTTCTTCAGTTGTGGCCCTTCTACAGGCTGAGGTATTCACAGAGTCAAAGGTGAGAGGTCAACAGCGGTTTAACACTTTGGTTCAAGCAAGGCACTCGTCCTGGGAGTTTTAGAAAGATTGCAACACATCTGCTTCTACTTTCAGGAACATGTCTGCCTATAGTTGAGTCAACAATTCTGCCCATGGCTATGTCAGGCTGTCTGCCTATTGTCATGTGAGGATGTCTGACCTGTTTGTTGGATCAATATTAACGACCTATAAATACACACAGAGAGGCCAGGGCAAGTGGATATAAAGCTAAGTAGTAAAAAAAAAACAAAAAAACAAAAAGAACAAATTTAAAGTTGTGAAAATTACATCAGATTCTTACAGATTATCTTTAAATCATTAATGAATCAAGCTAGAAAAATGTAATTTCATAAATTTGTTGGCTTGCTACAATGTCAGATTGCATTTAAGCTGGCTTTTTTTTTGTGTGTCTACGCAGTGGTAGACACTAATGCATTTCTGTTACTTACAGGCACAAACAAAGACATATCACATTTCTACAAGAGCATCCTGCAGGCACCTGCGCGGCCAATTGTGTGTATCTACAGCTGGATCAGCACATCTGCCTATAGCTACATCAGCATGACTATCTATGGAGCTGTAATCAGAGCACAAGATGAAGCAGGAACACGCATAGCAGGGGTGCATGGGTTGATTGCAGGTTGGAGGGGGAGCAAAAGGGGAGAAGACAAGACAGGGTGGAAAAGAGAGAAGATGGGAGGGGGGAGGGCACATACATCACACATCTTTTAACACCACTCACAGAGGCCGTGCAATGAGAAAAAATCTTTGGTTATCTTTGGTATCATCAAAGTGATAGAAATCACGTATGGAACTTGAGTGAGGTAGCATCTTTGGTTCACACTATAAAACATCAGCAGGTCTTGACACTTTTTTTATGTGTCTTGTCATCTTTTTGGTTTTTCTCTCAGAGATGAAGAAGCAGCTTCCTCTGGCCTCTCCTTCAGCGCTTGTTGTGATGAATGTAGAGCTGCTAACCCTGGCCAAGAGGAGGATGACGGTGGGGGTCCAGCTTAATTTCTCTAATGCTACGCTGCCCTGGGCCAGCCCTGTGTAGTGCTTTCCTCCTAGTGCTGAAATGCATAGCTTGCCAGGAAAGCAGAGGCAGGACAGGAGAGGGAGGGCGGGGGATCGGCAGCAAGCTCGGGGAGAGGGGGAGGGTTGCTTTTGTATTCAGGTGACGAGCTGACATAAAGCGCCTGAAAGTGATTTGATCATTGATATCATCTCCTCTGCCCTACATCTTTGATGAGGAGATAAAATCAAATACATATGAAGCGTACAGAGATGACAGAGTGATGCTCAGGCCTTATTATCAAGGTGGTGACGCAGTGTGTCCTTAAGAAAATCCCTTCACACAGTCTCAAGACTACACATCCAGCCAGCATCACTCGCTTTCACTTTTACAGAGAAAACACAGGTAAAAATGGTCTTTGTTCACCATCTGCTGACATCTGAACACAAAGAAGAGCTAGACCTGTTAACAGATTTACTGGTAATCTGTCCCGATTAATCCTCACAACAAACATTCACAGTTACATTCTGACTGATTGTGAAGTTAAAACTGGAAAATTCAGTTTGATTCAAGAAGGAATCAATAAGGCAAATATCAACACTTTATATTTAGGTTTAGTTCATATAAAACATCTATTAGCAGGGAGCACAAATTTTGAGCGTGATGCCAAATGCTGTATGGACCATGAGTGGCAACACTGCTCTCTGTGGCGTTTCCACAACAGTCTGTCTCATTAAGTCAAGGAAGGAAGAAATATAAACTAGAAAATACACTCTTTGGTCAGATTACTTCATAGTGTGTTGGTAAGTAGTTTTTTTAATTTCATGTCTAAGCTGCATAAGAAGCTTCAAGGTGTAGAAGGCTTTGGTTTGCCTCAGCATGTTGGAAGAAAGCACTACCGAGTGGGTTGAGGAGGGATTTTTTTGGGGGGTTGGGCTTTGGGTTAGCAGTCTACTCATGGACATTTCCCCGTCTGTCTGGAATGCTTGATAGAAAGACAGACAGCTGCACAGACAGACAGATATACACAGACAGACAGACGGTCCACTCCACCGATCCAAACAAGGTTATACAACAATCCAGTTGCTCCAGCAGGATTTTCTTTTCTTTAAAGTTGATTGGCCAATCCCGCCAGAACTCCACATTCTTCCCTGTTTTTCAAGGCTGTGAACAGCTGCAGATCAAACTGCCAATAGGTTGATTAAACCTCTGTTTTTTAGGGACCCATCATTAAAACCAACCAATCAGATTAAAGATAAGGATGGCGAATGACAGATTGATACAGAGTGGGGAGGTGAGGGGTTGTCATAAAGCTAAAGACCAGTGACATTGTGTGTGTGTGTGTGTGTGTATGTGTGTGTGTGTGTGTGTGTGTGTATGTGTGTGTGTGTGTGTGTGTGAAAGTTTGTGTGTTAGGGGGAGTGAAACTATAGTCTTTTTGCAGTATGTTACACATAAATGTGTTACTGAAACAAACATTTTAAAGCAGTTTAAACGAGAAGTCTTTGGTTTGTTTTTTATCTTTGGATACTATAAATATCAATATAGTACAGGTTTAAGGGCAAAACGTTGCTTCAAGGTCTTTTTAAGTTTTCTTTGTTTTCTCTTTAAGTTTTAAAGCTTTTCCACCGAGATTGAGTCAGTCCATGAGTTGGTCAGATCAGTCCGACTTCAGGCTTTGGTGCAGGCATTGGGGCCAGAGTTGGCTGAGTGACCAGAGCCGTCGTCCACCCACTTATCAAGGCTCCGGCGGCGTGCGTTCATAAAGAAGTTGCTGACTGTAGTTAGCTCGAGGCCCAGCTGCTGGGCGATGGTGAGCTGCAGCTCTTTGGATGGACGCTTGTTCTCCTTAAAGATGGCGTGGAGCGTCCGCCGCTGCACATCTGTGAACACCAACCGGGGCTTCTTGGTCACATTGCCCCGCTCGCTCCTGCCATGGTCCTGTTCCTTACGCTTACATGCTGTGGAGAGTTGAGGACAAACAAAGAGAAAGAGATGAAAACTAAAAAACAGGAATCATATCCGGGCTGATATTTGCTACTTAGGTCTGTTGGTTTTTCCTCTGGGTTACTTAAGTCACTCTCAAAGGAAATACATGTCAAAAGCAGATGAAAAATGGCCATTATCTTATAGCCTACATAGGCTACTAGGTCTGTTATTTACTTTGTTACTTTAGTTTCCATGCTTTGAGAATTATATCAGGAAAACACAAATATATCCTGCCTCTAGCGAATAGGCCTACTGTCAAATTTGATGTTTGGTAATATGTTACTCTTTTATAATCCTGGGAAAAACATTGCTTTAATGATGTGTCTCATATTGGTTTTGGCATATGAATGACCTCTAATTCATTTCTTTAGACGAAAACTGAATTAGTTGATTGATTAAAACACTAAAGTTTGTGGACTAGCAGCTAAAACCAGCAACTGCAGTGTTTGGCTTATGTGAAAACAAGGTCTACCCACTGGGTTAAGCTGTGCTCATTTTAAATTTTGCTGCATGTAAATAAATAATGTTGTGGCTGAAAGGGTAATGGAAGTGCCGTCAGAGTCATAATTATCAATAGATCCCCTAGTTTACTGCACACTGACATTTAATCTAGAGGAGTCATGCAACTGCCTGCATGTTGGAAGCTGTGCTACGTTAAACACCACTGTGGCTGGTGAAGTCAGCAAGGTTAAACAGGGAAAAAACATCTAATTAGTCTATTTTCATTTTGTCGGGGATCGACACAGGGGCCTCTGGTCCAGACAGGAAGCCTGCCAGCAGGGAACAATGAGCGCTGTCCACGGTGCTGAAAGTAACGCTTGACGTCTACAATGTAGACTCTTGGAAAAAATAATTCAATCAGTGGATAGAAAAACATTCTTTTAAGGAATTTAACAAGTCAAATATCCCTTCATTTTAATTGTACCCCCCCCCCCCCTCCTGTTTTCACATAGACTAATACAACCTTCCTAATTGAGCTGCATCAGTTAGTTGTTACCAGCAGGGGGCAGAAGCGGGCTGTTGTGATTGGGGGAAATTAATGCTGACCACAAAACATAAAAAAAACCCAAAACAAACAAAAATAAAAAACTGCGCTGATTGTGCAAAACACAAGAAGCCAATGAAGGCAGATTTTTCTTCTTTTTTGACAATTACAACGAAATGAGTGTTAACAAAACAACAAAAACAAAACAGCGAGATCGAAAAGTTTTTGAACAAGATAAGCTTTTGTTTGTAGGAACACAAATAAACAATCCAGTAAAAGTGAATTTTTGCACCAATTTAAACCTTCATTTTAAGCTCCTTCTTCAGCGTGCTAAAGTACAGTGTGCAGTGTGGGCATGAACAGAAGTATAATTGTGAGTATGATCAGTCCGATGTCTCCAGCGCTGGTAAATATTAACAGAAGACCGGAGCTCCTCGTGTTAAGGGCCGCTATAAATCAGCATGAGTGAAGGCCACTCAGACAGCAGCAGGAGCCACTACATATGAGGTCCGGCCCCGGCACAGGAAACCCGGTCAGAGAGAGAGAGAGAGAGAGAGAGAGAGAGAGAGAGAGAGAGAGAGAGAGAGGCTTTCCCAGGACCGGGGGGACATAACAACGGCCACATTATCAGGCTAATCACACACATACAGGCACACACACACACACACACACCGCTGCTGCTCCCGGCTAATCATTACAAACACACAGATAACTCCACACACTCAAACAAATTGCACACACTAGGCCTGTGCTGACACGATGTGACGACAGTCCTGCGTTTCATAATCAACAAACAGACCTCTGTGCTGACAATCCTACACATTTTCGACCGCAAAGACAACTTTCCATTCTTTCTGTTCAGAATCTGAATGATTATTAAAACCAAGAACGGAAATACTTACTTATCTAATATAAAAACTCCAGACAATTCAATACAGCATGGAACATTGTGCAAATACTGATTCAGATTTTTCCCCTTTTTATGGTGGTGGTGGTGGGGGGGTTAATTCAAAGTCAAGTACTTTTTTTTAATTAAATCTATCTGGTTGCAAATAATGGCAAACGATTAAATTTTATTCGAGCAATTCAGATGGTTACGTGGGAAAAGGAGAAAAGATCCAAGATTAATTTCAGAAGGCTAGAATCAATAAGTTCTAATATTACATATCTTCACCTAGAAACGAGCAGATCAATAAAATGACAAAATGATGCTCACTCATTTCACTCAAAATTAATATCATTTCTAGCTCTATTTTCTTATTTTACAACCAAACTATTCTTTTTTATTGCTTACTCTAATTAATTCAGTTAAAGTAAGAATCATTAATATTATCTTATTACATATCTTAAACTTTTTTATTTCTTTTAAGAGTTGGGAAAAAAAATCTTTATTTAGAATCACAATGTTCTATATGTTTTATTAGCTGAGGTGAGACGAAAGACGCCAGTCTGCTCAGTAAATGGTTAATAGAAAATATCAATGAGCACAACTGAAGCTGTTAATTTATTTTCCCTGTAGAGCCAGTATTAATATCTTCTACGATGATGAACATTCAGACCATCACTGATAATCAATAGGCTGCTGGGCTGATTTTTTTTGTCGTAATGCAGGCTGATCACTAAAACGACGAAATGAAGATCAAATGCAAAACCAGCTTTCAAAGGTGAAAATAAGGCTTTAAAAAATCTTCATCAAAAGTCAGTTATAAAATCTCATTTTCAAACTGCGTATACGCCCAAAGCAGCAGTAGATGAGAAAACTGAAAAAATAATCAATTGAGATTAAACTCACATGCGCACACGCACACATACATGCTTAGAAACAAATCCACGCACTTTCCAGCCCGCTATAGCTGTTCAAAAGTTCAAAAGTCCATTTGTGTGTCATTGATTGAGCTTATGAAAGTATTAAAAACACACAAAATAAATAAATATATATCAACATGAATAAATAAACATGGATTCTCTGTGAACGCGCACGTGCTATTTAGGCCTCGCTGTCCCTAATTGACTCGTCCGTACCTCAGGGACAAATTGGTCCATCAGTTAATTAGAGACACCTCAGTCAAGTCAGGATTAGTTTACCAGACAAATATAAACACGTGTTCTCTTCTTTTCTGCTTTAGTACATTTTACTCATAAATTACTGTTGTCTTTTGTACTTCCAGAGAAGGTGAAACCACTTTTTATCTTCCAAATGACGCACACCAACTTCACTTGATATTTAAATCTAGTTTTATCACCAACTCTCAAGATCACAAACACACTTTCATCTCTGTCTGTTTACACCAAGGACAACACACAAAAAAGGGGGCTGATCAGTTCCATCAACACTAAAATAAACACAATCCTAACGATTTCTTGGAGAAGGATCGTTTTACGCAAACAGTCCAGCGGTCGATATTTTGAGGTAAAATGACATGAGCACTTGTTTTACACAGGCCCAAAATCAGCGAGAAAGTAAAAAATAGGAGCGGATTGATATCAAGCCACTCATGTCTTTCAGCGTCAGCTTGTTGAAACATTTTAAACTTTTGATTATAAAGTTTGATTAAAATGTTTAATTAGACTATGGATCTGTTCTTAAGGCATAAATCTTTTAAATTACCCCCAAATAAACCAGGAATCATTTAACTCATAATGGCCATCAAGCATCTTTCATAAAAGTTTATTTTCGGCAGATATGTGGAGAGATGAATCATTTCGTTTTGTAAGTAACAATCAGCATACAGAGAACTCTGGCCATGAATGCAACCCTTGTATGAAGTAGGGTGGTTGTATAGTTAGACTGCTGTAAACGGTTTCTTTTCTACGTTACTAAATGACCAAACAAAAAACAAACAAACAAACAAACAAACAAAATAAACAAAAAACAAAACCCAAACAAGATCAATTTCAGCTCCCAGCCTACTTGACCTGTTAAATGCTGAGCATATAAGGTAGCATTCAGAGCAAGTGACCTTCTGTGCTGAATAAGCGCCACTGTGACTGTTTTTTTTCTTTTTCATTTATCTTGCAATACATTCAAAAGATGAAAGCAAAGAAAAGGGGGCTTTACCGAGGCTTCGCTCACCTGCGAGCCTGAGTGCGCTCATGCGTTGGAACTCAGGCTCCTGCAGCCATTTCCACATGCGACGGAAGGTCTCCCTGCCGGACTTGAGCTTTGACCATGGTTTGGGGTTTCTCAGCAAGTCGGACAGGGTCCCCTGGGACCTGCACAGGACCCGCTGGGCAAAGATGGCCTGAGGGATGCTGTAGCGCTTCAGCTCCGTGGTGATCCTTTGCGCCACCTCTTTGGTATTCACCTCCTCCATCTGTCCCCCAGAAACACCACCACCTGCACCACCAACCCCCTGCTGCCCGGGCCCAGAGGCCTGCTCCCGACTGATCACCAGTCCCTGGCCGTGTCCCTGCGCGCCAAGGTGGGCATGCGGGTGGTGGTGGAGGCCATTGATTTGTACCATGCCAGCGGAGGAGCTCATGTGCTGCTCCGCATGTCTGCTGAGCATGGCCGGGTGATGAGCCTCAAACCCACTGGGTGTGAGCATCTTCTCACCAGGCATGGCGGCACCGGGATGAGCGTAGGGAGGAATGCCGGCCTGAGACGTGTGTATGCTGGCCAGACCGGAACCAGACAACGGGGAGAGGCTCTGGCCCATGCAAGGATCCTTGTGATGATATGCGGGATACAGACTATTCATAGGCGCCAGACTCCGGTCCTCTCGCATCAACGTGAAGCTGCCGCTGACATTTCCCGGGATCCTTTGGTGGGGATGAGGGTGAGGATGATGGGGATGGTGGTGGTGGTGATGATGGGGAGGAAACTTGTCGGACACGGTGGAGATGGGGGGTAAAGGCTGCAAGGGGGTTAACGTAGTGTAAGTGGTACTCGCACTCATGCCAGGGGGGGCTTCACACATGCTGATGGCTGGATGCAGGTGTCCGGGGTGGCTGGGGTGATAGTCTCCGCTGTCCAGCAGGGTCGCCATGCCCATAGCACGGTGGCTGAGACCCCGAGGGCTCGGACGAGAATGCGGACTGTGTCCACTCAGCAGGTCTCCGTGACCGGCCACGGACTCATGGCTCACTCCATGCAGGTCGCCTATATTCTCCATCGACAGCTGTGCGTTCATGATCCGGGTAGCGCTGTGGACAAACCATCTATCTGACCTACCGCGGTTAGCTGATGTCCAGAAGTCCTCACGTCCAGTAAAGTTGAATTTTCTTTTGTTGTTTTTTTCCTCCCCCCCCTTTTTTTTGTGCTGGAGCTTCCTTTGCTGGGATCTTATTCGCTTATATTTGATTATTCTCCAGGTTCTGCCGCTGTTTTTCAGAGTGAAAACCCCTTTGGAAAATCCTTGTTTTTTTCTTGATATATTTTTCAAAATTGTATTACTCTGTTCAATTTAAATGATCTTATTTTGTCTATAATTCAAGCCCCCCCGCCGCCAACCAGCTGTCCTTGCGCTCCGATCGGGTGCCGCGCCATCTCTCTAGTTGTGTGTGTCCAGTCCCAGTTCCACCGCAGCACAGATCACACTCTCTACACATGCGCACTGTGAACACCCGTCCCTCCCAGGCTCTCTCTCTCTGTCTCTCTCTCTGTCTCTCTCACACACACACGTACACGCCCCACTGCTCTGACGTCAGGTGCCTTATTAAGGAAGGGAGGTATCAAACCACTTGCTTAAAACTGTCCACGTTAATAAGCGGTATTTAGCAGTCTTATTATTTACAGGAAATGGTAATAATGCAAACAGACTGCTCCTAGAATCGACCTGTGGAAATGGGCTGGAAACACTGCACGATGACCAGTTGTCAGCTGCTGCTTAGACATTATTCAATTCATTAGGGGCAACAATGAGACTGTACCTTCAGTCCTCCTTAAATCATTAACTGCAAATGAAGTAAACTTCCGGGTTCATTTGGAGTTGATTTTTAACTAGTTAGACCTGAGATTCAAAAATCTTATAAACATCCAAAGAAAACATAAAAAAAAAATTCTCTAAAGAAATTTAAACAAAAATATATTCCCCACAAACTACAGCAAAGAATGGCTAGTTACTCATCAGTTTAATGACTGTAGTTATATTTGCAACTTGTGAGATCCAGTCTTTCATGGTGCACTTCTGCCGCACCACCCCACCCCCACACCAATGCCAAATATGTGGCGGTTTAACCAAACGAAGAAGACCGTACCTTCTCTTTTGATAGAAAAGATGAGCAGATGTGTCCATTGTTCAACCATTAAGGCTTAACGAACCAAGCACAGCATGTGTATGAGTGTGTCTAAGCGTATGTCCTATTTGGAAACAGAGCACATTTAATCCACTATGTTTGAGAGTTATAAATTGTCAGGTGTAGAAATTTTTGTCTGATCCACTGTAACGAAGATTCAATTAAAATGTTTGTTTTATACTTTATAGATTCACATAAGCTTCTGATTTGGAGGCAAACATATTTGGAGTGCAAACACACCCCTAACCCCTTCACAAAACCTTACTTTTATGAAGAGAAACGAAGAAATGACCGTGCCTATATGATTGTGATGGCGAGTTATGCTGCTAAGTGTCAAACTTTCATGGGCCCTGCTTTACACGTCAGGGGCCGTTTAGCCTAATAGAGCGGTAGCGCAGGGCGTCCTCGGTCGGCCGAGGTGACAGCTTGCAGCGGTCAGTGTCCTTCTGGACCCCCTGCTGAATGAGGGACATGTCAAAGGTGACGCTTCAAGACTCCCAAAGCCAACATCTGCGGGGGGAACAGATTAACCTTTCAGACTTTTCCCTGTTTTGGACCTGCTAGGGGCCCCACATCTGCCAGGGCCCCCCACAATAGAGCTCGGCGCTCGGTTGAGCGAGTTAAATAAAAGAAAAGAAAAAAAAGAAGAAGTTAAACTGTCTCTGATGTGAAGTCAATGTCAACGGCGTGTGTGTGACGTGTGTCGAGACAAAAGGGACACTAATTCTTCAGAGAGTGGCCGTCCAACCGTTTAGTCCAGTGGACATAATGGAGTTGAGAGGCAGGTAATAAAGCTCTCAACAGGAAAACAAAAACACAACGGGCATTATTGTTTTGATATTAACCTGTCTCCATAAAGGTACTCAAAAATTTATTTAGCTCATAAAAAAAAATCAATCAGTGAAACAAAAGGTTTAATCTAGATTTAATTAGTAAAAAAAAAAAAAGTCTTTATGTTAATAATAGTTCCAAACAGTTTCTTCAGGATCTTTTCTTGCCGTACACCTGCAAAGAGTCAAACGAGATATAAGAGATGAGTATGAAAGGCTAGCTTTGGCCTCTTGGCAGCAAACCTCATCTACACATTCTCCTACGGATCGATACGCTCCTGCCACGTCTGAGCTGTGTGTTTATGTGTGTTGGCTTCTCTATGGCCATTGTGCCGTGTTAGGCCTGGCCTTATACAACTGTGACATTTGCTTTGCACTGAATATGAGGGACATGGGACGGACCCCCCCCCACCACCACTTCTGAAAGCGGACGCGTCTCAAGCGGAATTCACTTCAATTAGAAGGGCATACAAAGGAGGGGAAAAAGAGAACAAGTAGCTGGAGAGATCAAGTGGAAAAGCTATAGCCTTCGTTTTTGTCATTACGTAATTATGTGGGTAAAAAAGAGAAGAGTCTGTGTCAGCCTAGCAAAGTAAAGCCAGTGAATGGGCACTGAAATACACAGATAATAACTTGCATGTTTTGACGCTGATTATTTATCAGGGGTATCATTCCTGTGAAACGCCCTGCAGCATATCCGAGAAAAAAATAATATAATGTCTGAAAGGAGCCTGAATCAATATTTCGGGAGCTCTGCAAAATGACAAGCCATATAGATGTTCAAAATGACAATTACAGCTTATTTTGAAATAAGCCTTTGCTAAATTGCATCTGGTGAAACTAAACTTTTATAAATGAGCCCATACTTGAGTTTGACCTGTGTGTTCATGTGTGGCGGATGGAGCTGTGTAATGTCAGGGAGCCTACAAGCGGAAACCGAATTAGCCTTTTGAAAATAGATTAAATTGCTCTTGTTTTTTTCTTTCGACCCATAATTTCGTTCACTGATTATATAAGAAAAAAAACACAGCCTCCACAAATGTGGCATTTCTCTATATTTGATTAATTCCCTCCCATAAATAACGAATGTTTGGAGGGAAAATCTGATACACGTAAGGTAAAAATATTTGAGAAGATTTTACAGTTTTTCTCTTTTTTTCTTTAAAAAAAAGTGAATTACGGTGTAGATTGCTGCCCTTTACGGCATATTTGAAGTGTAGGCCTTGAAAACACACCACACCGCGCCAATCAATACTGAATAAAATTATAATTCCTAGAGGGACTCTGGCCAAGGCCCGCAATTTGTTATAATAAACCAACCTAAAAACATCCATTTTTTTCATGTAGCCTACTTTGGATGTGGCATTTCGGCTTGAATAAATTATTTTCATTTGAGTGAAAGTGATCTATTTATTAGAGAAATGCGCAATTTCTTAATAGCGAAATCGCTTCATCTGATACAAAAATCCAATTATTAAAGGAATTTTTTTTTACAAGGAAAGCTAGATAAATACATTTTACCTTAATTTGCAGCTAAAGAGCAAATAAAAATGAGAATGAAATGAAAAAAAAGGATAAAAAACAACAACCGGGTGGCAAGTCGATAGCCAAACAGGGTCATCTACTTTTATCCACCAAAGCTTTGATTATTTCAAATAACAAGAACCCAACCAAAACTTTTTTTTTTAAAGTAAAACTTTCCATCTGACCATCTATGTGCAAACATGAACCCCCAGGGCTAAAATACCCAACATGGCTTGAAGTTTTATCCCTTTAATTAAGGAATTTACTTTTTTCCTTTTCCTAATTAGAAAAATGCCATCATGGGCGAGCAGCAGATGCCGGACCTGCTGCCTTGCTCACGGGTAAATCAACTGCCTCTTCTTTGCATTATTCCGCGTCACTTGTTCTGATTCGTGCACTCATGTGAAATTAACAAAGCATCACTTTACATTAAGGTGTCCATATGCCGCCCAATTACTTCTTGTAACTTTAGTGAGACTCCAATTATGACAACAAAACCGTGTCAACGATAGCCAGCAGTCCCACTAAATGCACTTCAAATCCAAATGATTTTTCGGTCAGACGGCTGTTTGGCTTTGGGACATCAATAATCAGTTTTAACAGGTAAATAACAAATTATAGTTCAAATTAACGCCGTATTATCTGCCATAATTTCTTGACTTTTTTGTGAAGCTATTCAGTCCACTTAGGAAAGCTACAATAACAACTGACCCATAAAATACTGAATATTTTATTAACTTAAAGACTACAAAGATACAAGTTGTCAAAGTGTTTCTGATATTTCCTTCACAATTATTTAAAAAAATATATAGTCAAAGAAGTAGTTTAAATAAAAACTGTCTAGTATTAATATGATTTTAATTAGCCTATTAATTGTTATTCAACAGGTTGATACTTTGAGCTTTGCGCCAAATTAGATTCGATTGTATTTTTTTCTCACAGAGGGTGGGGTTGGCTTCCAATAAAAGATGACAGCATTTTCCCTGGCATAATCAACCTTCTGGGTGCATCACTGGCTTTGCTTCTGAATTAACTCTTGTTTTTCAGACTCATGTAAATGTGCACGGTAAGTAACAGCAGCTACATCTGACTCCTGAAGTATTTGGGAGTGTGTGAGAAGACTATACTGTTCTCTTTTTTTCTAACTATTTCAATAGTACAGACTGACGCAGATCGTATTTGTTGTGGTAATTTTAGCTGTGCAAACAGAAGTCTGTTATTATAACTGCATTAAGTTTTTTTTTCTCTTGAAACAACACCGTCTTGCTTGTGAACTAACAATATGCGGACATTATGGGTGCAAGTGTGGCACAGCCGCCAAGTTTGTGCGCAGAAACAGTCTGATGATGTGCGTCACATCACTATGCATCCCTTTTCTCTTCTCGACAGGGTGCCAGAGGTTGAAATGTCTGGATTTAAGTTCTTCTTCTGAGCTACACATAGGCTAAATACATACACGCACTCACACTGTGCTCTCTGATTTTTACCGCAGGATTCTGTCTACATCTTCATCATCCTCCCAGCTCACTCTCACAGAGAAGCACACACAACAACATTTAGCGCTTTAACGTCAATTTACATAAACTCTCTAATTCCACTAACACGAGTGTAGCTAAAAAGCAGAGGATCTCGCGTCTTTGTGCGTTTTCCCCGTCCCCACGCTCTCCCTCCTCCTCCTCCACCACCTCCACCTCCTCCTCCTGCGGCTTCCAGCCTTCCTCCGGAGCTGCCAGCGTCCCAAATCTTGGCCGAGGTAAAGATCCTTACAGCCGCTGCATGCGTCTCCGTTTCCGATAACAAATGATCCGACCCGTTAAGAAAAGCCTCTCTTTTCCAGCTCCGGTACCGTGCGTCTCTCCGTGCTTTCCCGATTGCAGGCGCATTTGAATAGCTGACCGGTGTTGTTATGGATCCGCGCGCACTGAAAGAGAATCAGTATGCAAATTGTTTCAGTATCAATCGAAAGGTTCGATCCGCCTGAGCGTCAGCCCCTTTGGCACGAGAAGCTCCTTTGCTGCATAAATGTTTATAATGGCTTCGCATATTAGCGCACAGTGAAGAGAAAGATACTGGACTATGGAACTTGAATATGTTTTTGCTGCATGAATAAAATATACATTTAGGAATGTAGGGGGGCATGCACATGGAGCCTTCATGACCAGGACCCCGATTTAAAAGGGAATTTTATGAGTGAAACAAACAGAACAATCGGTGAATATCACAGAAGTCTTACTAAAGACTTAATGAGCCACAATTAACATTTCATCTTTTTAATAATCTAAGGTTTCCTTAATGGAGGATATGCAGATATAAGGACAGCTTTGCTATTTGATCAAAGTTGGATTCTTATTGGTTGTCTCAGTATTGCGCCACAAATTCAGTTGTTGCAGCACAACTAATGTTTATAGTCACATTTTACAGTAATATAATGTGGCAGCACAGTATATGCTGCCACATGGGTTGTCACATTTTCATGTCCATCGCTTCGCCATATTCTGATATCTTACGAAATCTAACTTACAGAGGAAGACAGATGTTTGTAAACACACCTGAGCTCGGATGGATTACAGAGAGGATGAGGAAGGGTGAAAGTAAAAACAGGTGAAGGGGTGAAAATATACGTGGAACAGCGGAACAGTGTCAGAGGAGGAAAATGGAAAGTGGATTGCCTGGTAAAGGTATATTAGAGGATCTGTTAATTTATATGATTATGAGAAAGAAGGAGAGGGAACAGAGAGGAAGGGCAGCAAGAGGTGAAATGAAAGGCTAAGGCAAGGGCAGAGAGAAGGAGTGTGGTCAGGAGGAGATAAAGCAAAGAGTCCGTTATCCATCTGTCCCAGGGTTAGAATTTGACTAGCTGAGGGGGTCAGGGGTGAAGGGTCAGTGAACTCATGGCCTGGGGGGGGGGGTCCATGGTCAGTGCAGAGGCAGATACACATAGGACAGAGGGGAATAAGGTAAATAAAAAGCTAAAATGTGAATGTTCTCCACATGGGGTCTTTGTTTTTGGGAAAAAAGAAGAGTACAAATTAATGTCAGAAATTAAAGTCAGATGCTGAAATTTTTTTAAGGACAGTTTAATTTTCTGGACAATGTAATCACAAAGAAGATACATGGGTATTATAGTCTAATTTGTCTAATTTATTGACAAACATCCGTTTGCTATATTTTTTTGATCTGTACAGCAATATCTGAAGGGACAGAAAATCTCAGAAGTGGTTCATCTTTAATAATGTCAAGTATGTCCTTCTTGATCTGTTAAGATTCTTTGAGCCACTTACTATACAGCAAGTATAATGTGGAGATTCTGCCTGTTAAGAGCAACGTGTGCAAAGGCACAGTGTGTTCAGATTTAACAAGGTGCTCAAGGATTGCTGTCCTTTACTTGTGCCTGCAAATCTATATTTCAGAATGGGGAATGATTTGATATTATCTGTCCACAAGTTACTGCCTTCTTCTTTTTGTGAATGTGTAACAAGTGTAAGATATGTATCTGTGAATCACTGATGAGGATGTGTGCTATAAGATGTTGGGTTTCACTTCTTTGTGGCACCTTTATAAGTCTTTAAAAAACAAAAAAACAAAAATATATATAAAATGTATATATATATATGTATTTGCCAAATTTAGCCAGAAAGTTGCAGTATTTTGCAACTTAAGTCAATGATCAGTGTGAACAACGATGAAAAATGTGCACAATGTTCTCTAAAAAGTGTTCACATTAGCAGAGTTGTAATAACAGAAGAAGATTTCTCGAAAAAATCTTATGTAACTGTTTTATGAGGAGATAATTATCCACTTTGCACACAAGACTACTGTAACTTAAATCAAAAATATCATGACAAAACATTTCAGTGTGAAATGAAAATTTAAGACACAATGACTACAATGATGCCAAAATCACATCTGAGTATCTTTGTTGTAGTATGCAGACATATTGTGTGCTTCAGTTTTTATCATTCAGGAGAAGCATCAAAATGCATGAAAGATGGGTGAACTGTTCTAGCTGTGATTCAGCGCAGGTACATTTTTGTGAATGAAAAAAGAATATTCAGTTCTATATGCCATACATAATCATTCATTAAGGATATTTACCGTTGAATGACACAGTGTACCATTGTGTGTGTTTGGGGGCTGTGCTCGGGGGAGATTGTTGGGATTAGTAAGGAAAGTGGCAGGGATATGGTCAATGATAGCTGCATCTAAAAGAGGATTACACAGGTTTCCCGTGTCATCATGTACCTGCCATTATGGGATTATGGCCAGCACTTCCAACTTCTCCATTCAACACTGCAGTGCAGGGCAAAGCCTACAGAATACCATCACTCTAATACAGACTCAAGGCTTTAACAAGGCAAGGGATGAGGGTGGTCCACAGGTCAACAAATACAGTGTTGTACCAAAGCTGCCTGTTGGAGTTTGGGGTTTATTACATGTTTGGACCAACAGTTTAATCCATGATAAGACTGAATGCACTTGTAGAAGAGTTTGGATAAACATTCTCCATGGGCATGTTTGTTACTCTTATGGTGAACATCTTGTAGGTCTAGAGATAGATACAACGCCAATGATACAAACACATATACCCAGAGAAAGGTTTCTCCACATTTACGGATGTACTAATACAAAAACATGGGGACAAGTCCAGTGAGATACATGCTATTGACGCAGACCCACACAATGAATGAACGTGAGATTGAATGGAGCTGTAACTGCTCTACACACACACACACATACAAACACCCACCATCTTTGTAATAGTGAATACTGATTTGGCACAGTCTCTCATGATATCTATTGTTCATTAGTCATTGTTATCCAGCTTTGATGTAGCTGTAATGGGCTTTAGACGTGTGGACTAGCTCCATAAAGACCCCTGTTTAGTAACGGCCACAGTTTAAATGCTCTTAATGTGCTGCTGAGGTGTGGGGAGGGGCCAAAAGCAGTAAATCTCAGAGGGTTGAGGTGTAGAAAGGAACGATTAGACAGAAGAGGACAGGAGAGAGAGAAAGAGGGGAGGAGAGGAGTTTCAGAGATGAGGGACTGGAATCTGTGCGAGTGCATTCTGATGAGGCAGAGAGCCTCCCTCCGAAACTGTAGATATGTTTACACAGCACAAGTTCACACATCACACACACAAACAACACACATCAATACACACACATGCACACAGAGAAGTTCAGCTCTCCATCTAATAAAGGTGCTACTGTGTCATGTGCATGCCTATATTGAATTTAGCAATGATGTCAGCGATGGGGGTTTGACTAATGTGCGTGTGCGTGTTTGCATCCGTGTGTGTGAGACCTGTCCTATTCTCAGTAGAGATAGAGCAAACAGACCGAGGCAACTATCAGCCTCTCCATTGTATTCATCTGATCAGTAATCTTCAATGGTTAAATCATTATCCATCTACCACCTTAGCAAAGGGCCAGGCAAACACTACTGGGCTGTCACTAGGCAGCACCATCCCTTAATATTTTACTTACACTTACGCACACAAATACACACACACACACACACACACACACACACACACACACACACACACACACACACACACACACACACAC
>JAOXYM010000001.1:26132938-26152782 GCA_028567055.1 Leptatherina wallacei
GGGGATATATATATATATATGTATATATATATATATATATATATATATATATATATGTATATAGGTGTGTGCGTGGTGGTTTAATAAATCAAGAATGGTAATAAGACATAGTGGTGGGACAGTAAACCCCCTCATTGCTTCATGATGTCTGTGTCTGCACTTATTACAATATAAGTGCTGTATAACTGTGTGTGTGTGTGTGTGAGGCTTCTTTCTATCACAATGGCCCCATACTCTGGAACAGCCCTTCCGGAGGGCCTCATTCATTTTTTATCACTATTTTTATTTGGTTATTAATTGCTTTTATTGTATTGTTTTATTCAAGTACATTGCTCTCATTTGCTTTTTATTCATATTTCATACCTGTTGCTTTTATTTGATCTTACTGTTTATCATTAACTCCAGTGGTTTCCTCATGGGGATCCTTCACACTGGGGGCTACGGCTGCACAGTCCGTGGGGTTGCTGTTGTGGGGACTGCCTTTGACTGGTGTATGGCTTTGAACGGAGCATTGACGGGAGGAGGAAGAGCTTTAAGGAAGTGCCACTTTCAAATCTTGCTAGCTCTTCAACAATACCAACTCTAGCTTTAAACACGACTCTCCAGCTCACCAAAAATATCCTCCAAATAAACATCCGCAAATTATAACATTAATCAATTGTAGCACGTATAACTTATTTATGTCTGCTAAACCGGCTAAAAACTGCTAACATTTATTGTCCTAACTGTACGACATCTGTATAAGTCCTCTACGTTGGCAATATGGCGTCTGTTTATTGCGAGTAGTGTGCATCATTCTACATTAGATTTTTGGCCGTTTTTAGGGCAGCATCCGGGTACTTTCTGTGCACTGAGTTTTAGCTCAAATATGCGTGTGAACGCACTATGCAGTTAAATGTAGTGTTCGAAAGTGTGCTAGTGCGCTGCTTGAGACACACGAGACTTGAACAGCATAGTGGGTTGATTTTGATTGTTCAGCAATCACATCGTGATTCACCTTTGACACAAGACCAGCCATTAAAAAACAAATTATTGAGGCGAGGCAAGGATATACAGAAAACATGTCTAAACGTCAGTAATTATTCGATTAAGAGATAACCTCTATACAATGAGACTATAATCAACAGCAAGCTGTAAGAAAAAAAAAAGCACTCAGTGCTGAAGATTTCTAACATTGAATGCTAAATCTGTACTGTAGACCAGTGGAAGCTCTTTCTCTGTTAATCAAACACCTGAACCTGTGGTTCTTTTCATCAAATCAGAGTGACAATGTGACAGAATTAATTACAATCATCGCATCACAAACATTTACCTTGTGCATGAGAATCTTTTTTTGCTTAGAAACTTCATTTCGTTCAGATTTTGTTTGATACTCTGTGGATTTAAAATCAAACCTTTTGAAGTCCGTCTGAAAGTGGTTTGGGCATTCAGAGTGGCAGTCAGCAGGAAATACAGAGAAATAATTTAACCAAAGAGTAACTTCAGTGAATAGCTCAGTTTAGCCTTATGACCAACTAAATTTCCTTTTATCAACTATTATTCAATTATTATTTCATATTTGACTACCTTACTTGCAATGGCTTATGTTTTAAGTCTTTTTACTACAAAGTATTCTGAGCTGCTTGTTTTAGGGTACAGTATTTCAAACCTTATTATTTAACATTCCTCAACACTTTGTGACACCAGTTGTGCTCATAAGTTAGGGTTAACACAGTGTTATGTAAATGGTAAATGGACTGTACTTGTAGAGCCACATGACCACTCAAAGCACTTTGACCCTATGTTCACATATTCACAAAGCACACTCATAGGGCACTTATATTATAATTATATATGTGCAGCACTATAAGCTATATAATGTTAATTTGTGTTAATGCAGTATGTGTGTGCTGCGTCTGCCTATAAGTGAGTGTGTCTGATGACGCTAATGAGACTGGCTGACAAAGA
Source organism: Leptatherina wallacei (assembly GCA_028567055.1). Taxonomy (NCBI): domain Eukaryota; kingdom Metazoa; phylum Chordata; class Actinopteri; order Atheriniformes; family Atherinidae; genus Leptatherina; species Leptatherina wallacei. Next base: position 26,134,886 of record JAOXYM010000001.1, read on the forward strand.
GAAGGGGATCTATGTCTCTGTGGTGTTTGGACTCTATAGTGTCTTCCCAGGAGGCATAGGCCTACTGCTTGACAAATCCCCCTACACCACAGACAGTCGGACCTGTCCTGCTGTCATACTGGATGCTGCCTGTCAGGAGAAAGCATTGATGTTTACTTCGCTTTTATTCTTTAAATTTGAATTTTGTAATTGTTCCTGTTATTCAGTCTGTCAGACTTCAATGCAAGATCAGCTGAATGTCTGATGCTGCCACCCACACCCACACACACACACACACCCCTTGTGCTTTCTTTCTGCCACTCCTTGCTAACACGAGGAGCCAAAAGAAGGTGTGCGTGTATCTCCCCAATGTAGCTTCAAGGATGAGGGCACCACGCTCCAGAGATCTGATGGACAACAGCCATCAAAGGCAGAAAGACATGTGACAGATAAGCAGCTAAAAATACACTCATCTCTCTCACACCATCTTTCTTCTCTTTATCTTGCTTGGCTAGTCTGCTTCCTATGGGATTTTATTTGTAATGTACAATTACCAAAACAGAAAAAAAAAATCAGTTGAATGTTTTATTTTAATTATTTTACTTTATTCTCTTTTATTTTACTTTATTTTAAATTATTTGTATTTGTTCATAATTAAATACACATGCAATTAAATGATAATACCTGTCAATTAACAAGTTTTAGATGCTGGCAATTAAAAAGAAAAAGAACAAAGCTTTCTTGATAACACATTATGGTTAGTAAGATCTGTATTTCTACAAGAAATTATTCCGCAGAATTTAAGTAGGAAAAAAACTCAAATACAGTTTTCATTGTACTGCCCCCTATTTGAACCAGCTTCCTGTGGCTGTTGTTGGCACATGGCCTGAGGAAAAACTGCTTTATGGAAAAGAAAAATCAATGGCAAATTCATGAAGGACATTCAATGACATTCACATTCAACACCCTAAAAGAAGGATTAAAACATTCAGCAGTGGCTCTCTTTAGGCCTAAGGGGATCAAACACATGAGGCAGAAAATAAAAAGAAGGCACAACAGTTTGTTTACCTGTACAATGACAATCTGTTCTGACTGAGGCCAAAAACTTTTAATAAATTAAGACAATTTTCTGATTTCCTGACACAATATACAGTCTCCAAAATTTACCGTTACAAATCTGTGAAACATTTATCATTAATAATTCATAGTTAGGATCATATTCTAGTTTGTGCAGATGTGTTTGCTGTGTTGTGCTGATGAAGCTCACCTGCTCTCTTAGTCATGCCTCATCATCCTCAGCTGACACACACACAAACTAGAATTACTCACCGGCTCATCAAAAAGAAATCAGTCCAGCACTGTGGAAAAAAATCAATGACAAAATCATCAAGGACATCCACGGACTATCACATTCAGTATCCTGAAAGGAACCTAAAGAGAAAAACAGCCAAATCTATGTGATTATCCTGCACTCTTCAAAGTAACAGACATGCAACGTAATGATCAATAAGTTATCATCTTCTCTTGCTATAATGCAGGATGCATAACATATTGTAGCACTTGAATCAGGAAATGCGCACCTCAGCATATGTTTCCTTGTTAAGGAGCCAGAGACAGGAAATGTAGTGTAAAAAGGAGTGGAGCTTAATATACTGGATAAAAAAACAAAAAGCTCCATAAAGTAGATCTCTAAAAATGCAACATCAAAACAGAATTGACTGGACTGGGGGATTTTCTGCTTGACTGTTTCTGAAATCTATCGTCAGACATAATGATGCTTTCAGTGATCCATATCTTTAGTTTTAGCCAAAAGGCTATGGGCAAGTGAAAAAAAAACATTTGTAGGGCAAATACTCCAATATGGCCAGATTGTTATTTATAATGTACCCAATTATAGTCGTTCTTGTGGAGATTTATTTTTTTCCTATAAAATATATTAGTTACTTTTTCACTGTGTAAGCTGTTTTCATGGCAGGAACACTTGCTAAACTCTAAAAAACTGTGGTCAAAGAAACCTGTGATGAGTATAGAAAGTAGAGATAATGTGTTGCGCTCTTTAAATGCTGCTTACTATCCATTTGCACATTGACTAGTCCCATCCAGTGTGTTATAAGCTACTCTGTCTGTTCTGTCAACTAAATGTTACAGAGGCTTCATTCACCTTACAAAACACAGTTAGATTTCAATTCAACTTATCTTCTCAAACAAGATTCCACAATTAAAAAGCAAAAACAAAAATAAAACTTCCACATATCTAAAGAGAAGATGAGTGCATCTATATCGGATAAACCTAATAAATCTATATGATCTGTAACTCAATGCACATGATTCTGATGGCTCAGACCTGCAGAATGAAGCTCATTAACAAGTATAGCAGCAACTATACTCCAGGGCGTGCAGGAAAACAGCTCAGCAGGTCTGATAAATCCAGCACATACTTGTACATTTTACACATACCCATTGCTCTGATTGCCTAGTTATGGAATGGATAGCAAAGCTACTGTAAGTGAATTGGGTGTCTTCAATCTTCCCCAATCACTTAGAGCCTGTGCATCAGCGCATGTCATCCATCATGTAGAACTGAACATGCCCCGGACAAATGGTGCATCAGCATTCTGTAGAGCCTCAACACTGCAGTCACTGGTCAATGAAGCTGGTTTTAAGGCTAGAGTCCTTCTGACCATCCAGAAGAAAGATGACCCTGCAATTACAGCACTGTTGTTATCAGACACCTGAACTGACCTCTGGTGGTGCTCTGAAGTCAAAGTCTTTCGTTCTACCAAGTGTCATAAGGGAAACTATACCATCATCCAGTGAGAGGGACAGACAGGGTCTTGGTGGGACAAGCTGGAGAATTCAGGGAAGCATGAAAAGAGGAAATGTTTGGAAGATGGATTTTCAGTGGTGGGGAAATGTGTAACGATCCCTGCGAGTGTGTGTGGACAGACAGAAGTGTCACCTGTGTGCTCTGTGTCACAGTATCTGTGGTGTGATGCAGGAACTTGGAGAGGTGTTGCTAGGACAGGGTCAGCCTGGTAACCTTGGTAACATGTCACTATAGGACAGTGGAGCTTATTACTGAATGCTTGACCTGCACCTCAGTCCTTTCTCAAGAGTGAAGGAGCCATCTCCTGATGGCCTCAACTAATCCGTAGATGGAGGGACTGTTTAATGGATTACTACACCTCTTCCCCTCTCTTGCCTGTTGTCTCGGCACAAAAGCATGCAAAAACTCACACAAATACTATGACTCACATGTTTATGCTTGCACAACACTTGAATATCCTCTCAGAACAATAATTAGTAACAGTTCTGATTAGATTATAAGTGACTGGTATTTTCTAGTGTTAAGACAATTGGTTTTTATTTCTATTAAAAAAAGGGTTCACCACAATAAAAAAATCACAGCACTCTGTGGAAGAAAAACCTGTTTCATATTAACTCTTTCATATAGTCAAAGTAAATATTAGAATAGTTAGATCTACACATATTTGTGACTCACACGATTATAGCTGTGTATAGCTGTGAGATTAAAGTGTAGACATGCTACGTACATCCAGACTGGAGGTAGGAATTAGTTGGAAGTAGTCAATGTCAGGAGTTTATCTTAAAGAAGCGCCACTGAAATTTGGCAAATTTTCTCTGTAACGAAGGCTACTTTGGCATCTGTCTTGCATCCAACCTATACTCTGAGCTTTCTCCAGTCTGATGTTGACACTTGTATTGTCCTTTTCTTTAATGAATCAGCCACGGTGCACATTAAAAACAGCCAATTTGTTGATATCCAGTTGCTAGTGTGTGACGCTGTGTATAAAGAGAAACACAGCTGTAACATGATGCAGCATCCTGATAGCAGAAGTTGTGAAGTGTGGTTTCTCAGCCTCAGGACACTACTGGGCAATGATGGCTCCAGGAATCTCCATACTGAATGAAGTTAACTATCAAAATATGAGAACAGCCAAATCAAGAATTTTGTTAATTCTGGAAGAAAAGACGGCACTGGTGAGCTCAGTTATAAAAATGTCTCAAAATCAACAGAGGACAACAGTGTTACACAAGTGTTTGGATTGAAATTTTTTATGGAAATTATACCGATCACAAGATTCTGATCTGATCACACTCAGTCCGATCAAAATTTCTTTCCACTCGAGACGGGTCGGTTGTACTAATTTTTGTGCTGATCAGTGTGTATGAAATTCTGGTAGAAATTAGACTCACTGCACCTGCCCGTTACATGAACCGTACATAAACGTTTTGTAATTCCTCAATTTATATTACAGCTTGCATTGCAGCGTGCAGTCACTCAATAAAGTTTACTTTATTAAAAAAAGGTCCGGCTACTGCAATGCCTTCGAAACTCAAGATTAGACTTAAAACCCTCTGAAAGAGTCAAATGTGTCCTGGGAATTCTTTGGAATTCTTTGAAACTACAATCAAACTGTAAAAGAATAATGGGAAGAAAACCAGTATTGAGGAGTTGAGGAACAACTCAAGTATTGCTGCATCAACTGTGAGAAACTGATAACTGAAAATGTTTACTGACAAAGTGGCAAACGAGAGAGGCAGTCAGATGAGGTATATATGTAAGGGGGTATTAGTGTGTAGGGATATTCTGTCTGCTTTGAGTCAAAGAAATGAAGCAAAGGTCATTAAACTGCACTTCACAGGCAGGATGGAGCATGATCAAAAATGTAACACAAATGCAGCCAAGGTATTTTTGAAGGTAAAGAATTTAAATCAATAACCTGATGCTGACTGACCTCATTGGGATGTAGTCCACACATAAAGGCAAGACTATTATCACAAAGACACATGCAGACAGAAACACACACACGCAAGTACACGCACATGCACACACACACACACACACACACACACACACACACACACAAGACTAAGCGCAAAAAAAAAGGAATTCAAGCAAAGCCTCCCAAAGGAGGAAACCCATTCTTTGTTGATACCCATGGAGTCAAGACTTCAGTCACTGTCTGCAAATGATTCTCAACAAAGACTTATTCTGCTAAAGTCCATGAGTCCATGAAAAACACATTTCTCCTCATTGAAGAGCTGTGATTCCTAAACTTTCTTTTCCAAATTTAATCGTTGAGTTAAAAATAATCAAGCTTAAATAGTTATGAAACTCCATCCAGTGTCTTATTTTCAGAAGTTGTATCCATTCCAGTCCCTTTTCACAAAGTCTGACTTATTATAGTGAAGAAAGCATGTGAGAAATTGATGCTGTTCCATTATGTCCACCAGTAAGACACAATAGGGAACCATTTTGCACAAAGAAGAACCTGTGCCATCATTTACGGTATGAAGGTTAAGTACAGCTGTGACTGAAATAAGGTAGGGTTAGGGTACTAAATGTACTAATGTACTAAATACTAGGATATACTGAAATCTATTAATAGTTCTCATTGATGTAAGTTTTCGCAAAAATTGCTAACACAACATTATCATTTGAAATGAAAGACGACTGAATTAAAATTTCTAACTAATTAATACAGGCATCTTCACAGGTGACTTTTTCACCCTGAACTTGTATGTGTCTTCACATCTACCTTTCAGTATTTGTCATGACACAGCAAGGTGATGCAGTATGTGTTAAAAAAAAAGTGACAACTGTGTCTCCCTCAGGAACCCAGGGAGTCAAACCTCCCTGGTGCAAAAGGTAAACTTGGCGCCTGCAGCCTTTACTGGGCTATCTGCCCAGAACTCTAGAAGATTTTGCTTTTCTATCAACATGCTGTTACATTGGTAACTATTCATGTTTTGCACCAAGATTTGCAACATTCATCTGAATGCCCAGACAATGACAAGGATTGCCCGGAAAAAATTACGTTCTAACAGCATCAGTTCATGCTGCTACAAAACTATTCAAGACACCAAACAAAAGCAGTTTAAGGGCTAAGCTGTTCCATGATGCCCCGACTCACAGACAAACTGGAGCCCAGTAAAATAGAAGCCCCACACACAATCAGACAGAATATTCCCCTGAGCAATGCTATTGACAGGACAAACATCAAGGACTCTCCCTCGCCTGCACCTCTGTCTCCTCAGTATGTCAAAGCACACCCTCTTGACCTCGGGATTCCAGATCCTCTCCTCACACCAGTGGTCATATCAAACATTCAGAACCTACAGCTGCCACAACATAAAATGACACACATCATGATGCAAGCACACACACACACACACATACAAACTTGCACACACAAAGGACTCACGTTATTCATGTGTTAAATTCATGTGTACCAGATTTGGACACAAAAAGAGATTACAGGTGGGTTCCAAGGTTGCTTGATGACATGGAAGGCTCAACTGTGGGCACACAGCTACTGCACAGCAATTGGTTTGATGCAATATTCACTTCACTCTCTTCAAGTAAAGACAATAAACCTTCTGGTAGACAAATTATTTGTTTTGCTGAAAAAGCTTCTGTTCCCTGTAGCTGAGTGGCAAGACTGATCCGGATCTAATTAATCAGCAACATTAATATTTGAGAAAATCTTTAAGACACACCCAAGCTTGTGCCTCTGTGCATGAACACCCCTCCCTCTTGCCACAACTGTTACATTATAGTGCTGTATGACAATGTAATCCTATAGTGGAGAAACAGCACTCCCCCATCTTCATTAGTAGGAGTTTAAATTCCTGCAGCCTCTCTGGGCGTGCTCAACTGGGGGAACTGTATCCCACGCCACACTGGGGCAGACGGAGGTGGCGCCTCTGCAATTTCATTTTGTTTAAAAATACTCCTCAAATGTTGTTAAGGCTGCATTAAAGGATCCTGTGTTAAAACAGGCAGGAGGGGAGGATTGAATCAGCTCATCGCAGGCTAGCCCTCCTCACAGCTCCACTCTGCATTAAAGGCCTGTTGGGTTACACTCTCAGTAGGAGACAGCACTACAACGGCCCACACTAACTGCATTAATTCCTCTGTGTTGTTAGATATACAGCACCTGTGGATACAACTTGCTCTGTTGTCTGTAATTACCGTCTGAACAACAAAGCAAAACACATTGGAAGCGGCAGCCAACAGAGGAATCTCTTCTGATGTTCCAACAAGAGGCTGGAACCATCAGTGTTTGGAGTTTTTGGTGGATTTTGGTCCTCCCTTTAAACTTGGTGGCTTCATCAATGTTTCACTCTGTTTATAAGACAATCCTGGGCATGACACTACAATATCTGTCATCTGAATAGTACCGATACATATACATATATATATTTATTTAGAGATAGATAGATAGATAGAGATGAAGAGATAGATAGATATGTGACAGGATGTAGGAGGACCAAGGCAGGGATTGGACCCACAACCTCCTGGGTGAGAGTCATGGGCACTGCCCTGTCAGTCAAAGGGATATCCCTCTAGCCAAGTACCTAGGGCACATGATCAATCAGAGGCATAGTGACAGGACCCTCACTGTCACATCTCTCCCCCTCTTTCCACAAGCATGTCCTTGTGCTTTACGCACGTAGTCCCCTATTTGGAATCCATGCTACATGGACCCTACTTGTAAGCGTCAGAATGGGGTGGGACGTGGGAGGGTTGGTCAGCGTGCATGACTTTCACCTGGGAGGTTGTGGTTTCAACCCCTGCCCGGGCCCTCCTACGTCCTGCCATAGATAGATAGATAGATATATAGATCGACAGACAGACAGACAGACAGACAGACAGACAGACAGACAGATGCACACTTCTCTCATGTTAATGCAAGAAGTGCATCAACGTTTGTTGAAATAAAAAAAATATCTACTTTGAAAGATGATTGCAACAATTATTAGGATAAAATAGAAAATCGCTGATAACATCACAAGATGTTGTACTGCTAACAGATACTGTATGTAGGATGTAAATAAATCCTTGTACTTCTGTACGACTGTCCCAAACATTATGCTGCATCACATTTTCACCACAACAGAACCACTAACTGACTCACAATTGGCACCATTTACAGTATGTGACACCAACATGTAGGGAGGTGTTATAAATCAGGCTTGTATTTCTGTAGGATTGTGTCATCAGACCCATATTCACAACAGTAGGTCATCATACTGTCAAAACACTGGACCACACAGCTGTTACAGAAGCACAGAGGTATTCAGAGGCCAGCAATCTAAGTTTCTGTGTTATCATCATACAGCAATATATCACTTAATAATTATTAATAATTAAGATTTTTATCTACAGAATATTGCAGATAATCTTGGCATAAAATTATCAATTATTTTCACTTTGATGATCGTACATGGATTTTCATTTGATCAGTTAATGTAATTGTTTGCCGTTTACTGATGACTTTTCTTTTATTTTAATGATTTTGTTTTTGTTTTATAGGCGGACTTTGTGATCGTGCAAATCTCCCAAGATTTCAATTGCTTTACCTTATAAGTAAGTTAAAGCAAAGGTCTGGAATAGACTTATTTTATTGCTAATCTGTAGACACTTGAACAATCTTCAGAAACGTTAATGGTAAGAAAGTAAGGTGTATTAAACAAACTAGAAAACAAAACTACTTATATTATCCAACAACCTCCTGTTGGGTTTGTACCTTGCAAAGGAATCATAGCACCTCAGCAATGGAGGTGAGATGGACACTTTCACCTACATCAAGGTTTAGAAATACAATGGTACATTATAAAGGTGTCTCACCTCCTATTAAAGGTTGTTCCGGAATAGAATATAGGACATTTTGCAACCCAACACCTAGTTATGGGCAAACATGTTGATTTTTCTAAGTTCAGGCCTGTCTTTCACCCTGCCTGGCAGTCACACAAGTGCATTTGAGTTTCACAGCGTAACTCTTGAAACTAAAAATTTTTTACTGATAAAAAAATAAGGACAAACAGAGCTGCATTTGCGCTCAGGGCCAAAGCAAATACGCAGGCTGCTGTTGTTCATCATTCCCGATTAGAGGTTTAACAGACCATTCTTCTTCCAGTAAAAATGTTGAATCTTTCAGCAACACAAGTGCACGGTGGAAAAATTAATCTGTTTGTGGTGAAGGAAACTATTGATTTCCCTGCTTTCTGTATTGTGGGAATGTGCTCAGCCAGCACAGCTGAGCGCAAGAGGGATTTTTGTCTGGCCTGTCCTCTGTTTGTCTTTTGTTTGCTCAGGCTGCATGTCCACTGTCCTGATTTGCATCTGTCAGTAAACTGACTCTGAAACACACATAAATGAGGACAAAATGCAGCAACTATAGATCTTGTTGAAGTTTATGTACATTTTTATTTTCTGTTTTTCTACTGAGAAGCATAAATTGTTGAGGTTTCACTGCTACACTGCTAAAATCTAAAACAGTTTTGCCAATAACAGTGCTATACCTACATTACAGTATCGGTGACAAGCTGCTCATGTTGTCAGTTTTTTTTTCTGGGCTTAGATGTTGGCTAAACTGTCACTGATTTAACTTTATGAGACCCATGACACCAAAAACATGTCTTTCTGCTCTGTTCCCTTTCACCTAAGTGACACTCCATTACTGCATCAATCTGATTTAAACAGTCTTTCTGCTTTAAAAGCACACAAAATGATCCAACAAAAGCCAGAAAGGGTGGCTGTTCATCCTCTCCTTGCAAAAGCATTAATTGCCTCTTTAGGGACAGGTGTACAAGTATTCTCTTATTATAGGGATTCAGCAAGATTTTATCCTCATACTATTGTGTGAGTAAGTGAATGTATATTCATGTGTTGCTATTCAAAGTATAAACAGGTGTTGTTGAAAGGTGAGCGTACTTATGCCTTGAATGGCAAAAAGAAAGAATATACGTGAGGGCTATTATTGAGAAAATGTTTTTATCAATAAGACGGAGCTCCAGTGTCTAATAGAGACCAGACACCAGCAATAGGTAACATCTTTTTCATGGTCCTGCACTCAAGAGGCTCTTTAAGTCTCATTACAAAGGCTGAATCACTTTAAATGTCTGTAGATGCTGAGGGAGGGAATGTCAGGCTTCAATAAGATATGATTGGATATACAAGGTGGAAAGAAAACATAAAGAGGGGAGACAACTATGTGAGTATTTGTACCTCTGGATCTAGAAATTAAAAGCACACACATTCAACTGAGGTCAGTGGTCAGTGTTTCCTTTTGTCAAGGCTCAGTGTCACGTCAAGCTAACAGATGGACATTGACCCTCCCCCTAATGGACTCCGATGGACTCCTGAAATCAAGATGGATCTCGCCTTCTTCGCATTTGCACTCTGTGAAAATGCCCCAGGCATTCATCAAAATGACACACAACAAAGCCTTGGTTTGTGTATTTCCAGTGTGGTGGAATAAAATGACTGCAGAGAGCACACTTCAGCTTTAGATATAGCAAAGTGTATTCGTGCCTTATGAGCAGATTTAATTAACTCATTGATTTGTGCCTCGGTTGAGATAATACGCAAATAATGTGTATTTTAAGAATTAGCAAAGCAAAACAGGACTTTGATACTCTGACTGAAGGTAAGTTCTCCTGCAGTTCATTCCCCTTCAGGGTAAATCTTTCAGCTTAATCAGATAAGGCCATTCATCACACTAGAGCTTTTGTTAAACCTGTTATGCTTCATCTTTTTATGATTAAGAGGTTTTAACTGATTTTTTTTCTTGCTCTTTGAGGCCCCAGGTGGCGAGGAAGGCTGCTACAAACTGCATGCACTGAAGCATTTGTGTGAGTGTGGGGAGCATTGTGCAAAATGCTGAGTGCATTACAGTAAAAGAGAACAAAACTCGACCGGTTCTGAATGAGTCCTTTCATCAGGTGATCAGTGTCCAGAGGGAAACCTTGAGAGCCCAAACTGTGTTTTAAGGGAGACTGCAACTGTTGGAGCCATTATCCTTTCACTCTTAAACCTTTCTCTCTCTGTATATGTGTCTGTATATATGTGTGCATACATGTGTGTCCATGCCATTGTGTGTGTGTGTGTCCTTCTCCTGCCTTGAAAGCCTTCGGAGCCTCAGGGAGCTGTGAAAAATCAATACTCTTCGGCAGCTCTGCCTCTTTATTCATTTAATAACTCACTACCATTGCATTACTGTTCCACTGATCTCCCATCACAGGGCCCAGATTGACACCTTTGTGCTCTTTTACCACACTGGAGTTTGATGTAATCAGTTAAACCTCCACCTCACGCCTGACACATGCATCAAATGGACCTTGAGTATGAACATGGGTGCATCAACAACATAGCAATATGAAAAAGAGGAGTCAAAGTGTGTAGCCTAAGTGTGAGGGTGGAATCTGCGTGTCTGGTGTCTGCTTGATTGTGAGGTGGTGAGCTGCGCTAAAGTGGGAGTCAAACAAGAGCAACAGCCAGATTTAACTGACTGTGTAAGAAAGCAAAGCTGAAAACAAAGGGGTGTCGTATCCCAAACAAACTCACAAATCAGTCTTGTGTGTGTGGAAGAAATCAGAGTGTTATCAATGCGCCATAGGCAAGGTGTAATATGATGACGGTTATCAGAAGGAGGGGTTTCAACTGCATGAGATGTTCAAAATGCTGGTGTGTGTCACAGGAGGGGTGGCTGCATTTGTATATATATATGTGTCTTTATGTGTGCTCATGTACAGTGATTGTGCTGGTGGAGGTGGGGGTTGCCTCCCTGTGTGGGACTTGGAGCAGAGAGCAGGTGGGCTCGGGATGGAGCAGAGAATCTGTATTGATTGTTTTTGTGCCTCAGAGCTGTTTAGCCATTGTAAAAGCTGAATCTACCAGCTGAGAGGCAAATTGCAGCATTTACACTGAGAGGCATTTTCTTTCTCTCGTTTTTTAATCAATGTATTTATTTATTTATCTTCACAATAGGAAATGTATCTGCAATAAACTTTGTCAGAGCTCTTTCAGTAGTTCAACAGACAAGGTTTTAAATTGACAAAAGTGGAGCAAAAGTTATCTTGTCTCTCGGACAGAATAATTAAGTCAATTTTGCTAAAAGGTTGGACGTCAAGCAAGTAAAGAGCTTGTTTGATCCGTCCAAATCAAGAAAACACTGCTTAATCTAAATGCAAGGCTAAATGTTGCATGTTGTTTCGTAGCTTTTCTTTTCTCCAGTAGGCTACACAACTCTGATTCAATAAACTAAGCCGACATTTTTAGCAGCTATAGTCATCTATGTATACAAAAGTATATAAATTATGTTTCTCAAACAGTTTAAAGGAAGCAGATTGTTTGTTGCCTGCTTGGATTTTAGAAAAATCTCAGGGTGCTCAGGGTTATGCTTCTTCTGAAAGTTTTTGTTCACATTCAACCAACATGTTCAAGACAGAAATGAAGGGAGCCGACATGAATAACAAGTTTGTTTTGATTTATGGTTTAACATTTGTGTTTTGTTCTACTGTTACTTTGTATCAAGACTGACAATTGTTATTTTTAAGAGAGAACATCCAATGTAAGTTGAGTCAAATCAGCTGGACTGGGTTTAGTTTTTTGAAGATGTTTTGCTCTCACCCAGAAGAGCTTTTTCAGATCTGATGGAGATAGTGGAAGATTTCACTTAAGTAGGCTGTAAAAGTCATGTTTTAGTTGTGACTCATATAGGACCCTGTATCTCATTGGAGTGACCATTTTCCATAGTTTCACTTGAGGCTGAGGAGGAATGGAGAAAATAGAAAAAGAGAGCAGAGATAAAAGAAAAAGATGATTTGCAAATTCATAAAAAAAAAGCATAGCAAAGGTAATATTTATGCAAAAAGTTTATCTCACATATTTTTGCCCATGATATATCACATTTTACAAGGACATGGACCAATCACACAAAAGTAAAGAAAGACAAAGACAACTGATGTATACATTCACCACAGAAAAGTAAAACTACCTTTTTATGCAGCTATAGGACCGTGTATCGGCAGACTACAGATAAAGAAGCAGACAGAAAAGCAATATGCCCAGTGTTTTACCACCATAAAACTCTGATTTAGGAGAGCAGAACTTTACAGTGCCTTGTTATACCTGATAGGTTGAGTCATCATCAGTGCAGAGGGCTAAGCATACAATTTTATGATGGTTCTCAAGCAGAATATGCACACTGCAGTGTGTTTGCTGATCCAATAACCAACAGAGAAAGTTAATGACATGAAAGGAGCTGCTGTTTGCCAAACAGGCTGTAACATACAATTGATTGATATGGCATCGGGAGCCCTGATGCCATACCATGTCAGTCAATAATATAATTGCATATATCTGAATTATACTAAACTGGTGCATGAACACATCAGTAAAAATTCTCAACAATGGATTTTGATCCTGGCATTTATGTGCTTACAATTTCATTTTAAATGGCTAAGACAGCTCAGCAAGCCTCCCCTCTTTCATATTAGTGTCACTGACAATGTGCTTCAATCTAAAAATTCTCCAAAGGGTGTGCTCACTGGCCAAAATAAAAACCAGCAAACCTCATATGTGCTGGCAGTGATTTACAAGGCAATAAAGTCAAATATATAGAATAGAATTAAATGACTTCAACTTGCGGCTGAGTCATTTTGAAAAGCAGCTCTCATAAATAAATGCAGAATTCAGCCCTCGTTTAAAATGAATATTTCTCCCATTCAGCGAGATGAAAAGACAAACAAAGAGATGCAGAGACAGAGTGTAAGAGAGAAGAGTTAGTGGGTGTGCTGTGTTAGTGGTTGGCCTGGCTCCATGCAGAGAAGCTGACATTAAATCATGCATTGTGCTTGTTTGCGTGCCTGTGTGTATATAAGTGTGTGTGTGTGTATTGATTGGCTTACACAGCTTTATTGCACTATGTTGTAAATGTCATGTTTTTACAGGCTACTGTTTGATATAAACCTGATTAAAGTATTTGCTTGCTAACACAGATTGGAGGCTGCAAATGGTTACAAACAGACAATTACTCAGCAATTAGGAACCAACTAAATGACTATATGGCAGTCTGACCAAGCAAAGTAAACAGAGTGTCTCTGAGCTCCCTGCCCATCACCCTGCTTTTTTCAGGCTTTTTCTGTCTAAGTAATTTGCTGCTCTAGAAAAAGACTGACAAGCTCAAGCCTTTACAGGTGTTTAATTTTGGATATAATTTCAGGTTTTCCAATTGTACAGCATGAATTTAGAAGTGTATTATGTAAAAACAGAAAAACAAAAATAAAACATGATGGAAGATGTGCTACGTGGATCAATTTCGAGAAAAAAAACTGTGTACATTGCTGTTGGTAACAATTACATTAAGCACCATCCAATCATTTGTTTAGTTAAACTCTATGATGCTTGTATTTTAAAAATTCTTTGTTTGATTTTTTTTATTCTATGCTGCAGAAAAAATATTGTTTTTCATTATATCTATGTGACCACTATAGTCATTTTATCATCAATTATTAAGTTATCATCAAACATTTGACAGTGTAAATAAGAAAACTAATATTGGAGTATCATATTAATAAGATTATAAAATGAATTGTGCAAATACTTATTACTTAGATTAATCAGCCTTGATGTGTGTCGGTTCCAACTTGGAAAGCAAGCTCTTCATATCTTTTTAACCTAATTTTTGCACTTACTCTTAATTCTTTTTCTAATCATTCTCTTCTCAAACAAACGTCTTTTGTTGAAGACTCTGCATGAGTGACTCCTGACAGATGATACAGGGCTGAGAACAAACAGCGTGATGAAGAGGAAATTATTTTCCAACTCAAAAAGGCAGATGTACTGATAAATTCTAACACTAAGCTAATTACATTTGCTTAAAATTTTTGGGAGCCATCTTAATTTCCTGAAAGTGCTGTGATATTTACCACATATGTTTTCTTTTCTGTTAAGAATTTAGGTTCACCTGTATTTATGCATACGAAAAAATCTAATATGCCCACAAGCATTCAAATACAAAAATATATACTTTAGCTTGACTTAATACTTTCTTTTCGAAAAATGTTCCTTCAGTATTTCCACAGAACGTTCCGAGTTACTCTCAGAATGCATTTGCATTATAAAAAAATCCCATGTCTGGCTTCGTTGTCTGTAGTTTTGTGCTGCAGTATGATGCAGTTTGAATGAAACTGTGCCCCCTCAGAAAGTGTGGTGCTCTACATCCCAAAAGTCATTCATCTCTCCATCTTATTCGAATTTTGGATTCGAACACAAGTTTAAATATGCAAATATAAAGTCAGAGTAGCATTGAATAATGACTGCAGCTTATGAATAAACTGTGGGATTTTACTCCTAACCATAGTGCAGACTTAAAGGTTTATTGACATTAATGTGGCATTTAGATTCAGCAGAAAGGCTGTTAACAATGTGGGCACAACACTTACTCGTTGGCTTACAGCTACACCTAGAGGCTGAAAACCAAAATCGCAACAACAATCGGGAGAGACCGAGACTCTAGGTACAATGAGAACACAGCGACTCACCTCTTAGGTTCTTCAAACAGGACTTAAACTGTTTCTAAGTTAAATTTTCACACATTTGCTTAACCCTTCATTTCATGGAATTACAAAGCATATTTAAAAACACTCAGGTAAGTGAATGCTCTGGATGACACTTCTACATTTTGATTGGAGATGATGTACAACTTACAATTATTAAATGGTAGTGTCTAAACTATGAAACCAGCATGCTCACATGAATGTAATAGCAAAATGTATCCAAAGCAGCCACTCATTGTATTTGTGATAGTCTCCATTTTGGACTGATTGATGGGCTATGAAAACTGAAATCTCGGTCACTAACAAAATTATGTTTTAGTTATTGATAATTTCATGAGTGATCATTTTTTGAATGATCAGCAGCCATTTTGTTCTTTATAATTTTGCAAAGGCAGTGCAGTCAGGGAGCAGTTACAGAAAGATAAATGTGGGGATAAATCTCAGTTTAGTTTGCTGCATCTTTATAAGCACTAATGTGCTGGGAACTGAATAGACTGCTGTGACCTGCCCACTATAAAAACCTTAAACTTAAAGGAAAAAAGGTTTCTGTTTTAGAAAACCGATTGTAGCTGAAGCACTTCCATACAAACTTTTTTAATCAAGCTTGTAATGACCATCAACGTTTTAGTCCTTGTCTGCACCTTACGACTCTGCATTGGAATAAGTGGGTATAAAAAATGGATGGGTGAATGGATGGATAGATAATGGCTGACTTTTTACACACTGTTCAACACTAATATTTGTTTGCCTTTGAGTTTTATTATTTTCTATATTTTCATGTAGCTTTAAATGTCTGGGGTTTACGATAGCGGTTCTTTATATAGATATTTCTAGAATGTTTCTGGTTGACAAAGCTATTAAAAGGTCAACACGTAAACATATCAGAAAAGACTGTTGTCTTGAGAATTCATGCCTTTAAACATCTCTTACAAACACGTAGCCTGATCATAATTGAATCTTAGTAATATTTTCGGGACAATAAATGACAATGTCAAGCACGTTGTTGCCTCATAAGGAGAAAGCACTTGAGTGTCAGACAGTATGCCTCTCTGATTATTTATGTATGTATGCATGTGCACATGTATGTTAATCCCTTGTGTATGTATTGCTTGTGTAGCTTGTGTGTGAGTATACTTAGCGCTGTACAATTTAGAGTCTCAGGAAAGTATTTCTGGTAGTTTTGTGAATATACATGGCTGTCAGCATGCATAATTAATTTCTTGCGCAAATGTCATTTAAGGGATTAGAATGTAAATTCACCTAAATGCCTGCAATTTTGTATTGGTTTACTGTGCCTTTTAACTTCGTTCTGCACAGTATGGATTTACCCACATCTCTGCATTTATGCATCCAAGTATGCAAAAATATTACAGAGCTCAAAGACCATTCTTGTAAAATATTTGATATTTTTTTAGGGGCATTTTAGCCTGCAAATCAGGGTAAAAATAAGAAAAATAATATGGAGAGGTTGATCTCCATAACTTTTACTAATATTGCTTTAGTCAGAAAAAAACGTCCTGTCCTCTAATGCAACTGGTTATAATCAGAATAATTTTACTCAGAAAAGTATCATGGATGCTTAGCATAGTCACTGTATATGAGCATGCATCCTCACCAAGGCCCAATTCCAGCTCCTCCCTATAGTCCTCTCACTTGGCGTTTCCCTTGTTTTTCATTTTGTCAGAAAGAGGATGTGCTCCTTGGGGATCAAACTATAGTGTTCACAGATGTTCAACTGGCTCTAACACTG
The DNA here is from genome assembly GCA_028567055.1 of Leptatherina wallacei. Lineage (NCBI taxonomy): Eukaryota > Metazoa > Chordata > Actinopteri > Atheriniformes > Atherinidae > Leptatherina > Leptatherina wallacei. Next base: position 26,151,987 of record JAOXYM010000001.1, read on the forward strand.
CTGTTGTTGGGCTACATGACCATTTCAACTCCAACCCTAAAAGAAAATGGGCAATGTTTCCTTGCAAAGTGGAGAGGTAGAGCTAAGGGATGAGAACTGCAATTGGGCCCAAATCCAGTGGGTAAATACATAATAAATAAACCAGAAACAGGATATTAGAACCACCTATGGCTGACAATGAGAATCATAATGAGTATTGTGCAGAGGTTTAATAATGGGGTATTTAATTTAGTTGAGTTTAGTACACACATTTATAGTAAAATGTGTGCGTCTTTAAAGCATCAGTCAAAGATTAATTCAGAGTTCCATATGCCTCCTTATTTCATAAAAATATATGTTTTACTGGTGCGATGCCATGATGCACTTCTTTCCAAGAAGATTCAAATGCAGAGTTAATGTATACTCTTTGATCTAATTGGCAAAGTAATATGAGCTAACACTAGACTGACTCTCTGTTGCACATAAAATCTAAACTTTAAAAATTTCAACTACTTGTAATATTTTTCCTTTTTAATCATTTTCAGCTGAACAACCAAAACAATACATCCAGATGAGAAAAAGTTGCATTGAATCAGATCTATCAGTGGAGTTGAAACTATAAAGGGGCCAAAAATGTATTTTTCTAATGATAAGGTTGTTCAATATGTCATGTCATGTACAGAAACGTTTACTTCCATACATGACATAGAAGCTTAAATTGAGATTGCAGTTTAGGCAAAGCAAGGCAAGGCAAGGCAAGGCAAGGCAAGGCAAGGCAAGGCAAGGCAAGGCAAGGCAAGGCAAGGCAAGTTTATTT
>JAOXYM010000001.1:26153673-26163848 GCA_028567055.1 Leptatherina wallacei
CAAGGCAAGGCAAGGCAAGGCAAGGCAAGGCAAGGCAAGGCAAGGCAAGGCAAGGCAAGGCAAGGCAAGGCAAGTTTTTTTGAATGGCACATTTTCAGGTTCAAGCATTACAGATAAGAAAGAAAAAAAAAGTAGCTTTAACTCATGGTAAAATATTATGAGTTTTAAAAAAAAAAACATTTTGCACCCCAGTTCATGCTGAACTGTAGAAGACCCCTTTTTTTTTTCACAGAAATTTTTTTTGAGGTAGTGCATAGTGGACCAAATTGTTTTATTCTGGGTGTGTAATACTTGCTTCTCTAAATTTCAAACCTGTGGGAGCTTTTCAGTCAAAGGATTGTCAGAAAATGTCAGCTTCTGAGGCCAAGAGAACAGGGCAAGATATTTTTCAAGCTGAATGTGACCAGAATCAACAAATAAGAAGGTCAATGTTTTGAAATACTAAACTGAAGCACATTTCCTTTCTTCCACCAGGTGGCACCATTGTTCTGTCTGGGGGATTCTCAGCCAAGGTAATCAGCCTACAATATGATGCATAGACATGTTTATCAGTTGTACATGCTCTCTGCTGTCTTTCTACAGGATCGAAGGAAAATCTGATCATCATTAACTGCAAAAACTGCTAAAACTAAAACGTTTTTCATCTTTCATTCCAGCATTTTGCAATGAAAGTTTCCAAACTGAAAAAAAATCTTTGTTGAAGGTCCTTTTTTGACAGCCATGACTCAAGGTGATTTAGAATACTAATTGAATACTCAAGATTGATATTGACAAAATTTTTACAAACCACTTGGTTAATATATTGTTGCATTATAGATTTACTGTATGTATTGGCTTTAATTTCTCAATACAAGCAAAAACATATTTCATAACTTTTTTCAGTTTCAGGAGTACTTCATTTCAAGTTTATGAATAATTTGCCTGTGTTTGGTCTCTGAAATAAGTCCAGGGTTAAATATTAAATAGGCTGACGGGTCCTATTTAGCATCTTACCCAAACACTTATGGTCTGGATGTTTGGTATGTTTTTTGATTCTATGTTAATATTACTCCAATATTGTGATTTTCAGGATTTCTGTTTTGTTAAATTCATTTTTGGATTTTCAGTCTTTTCTATGACTTGCTTTGATCCTTGAATTCTCTCAGCTGGACTTGTTTTCTGCTTCCTCTGTATGCAGGGATTCATGTAGGAAATTACAACTGTCTGCCTTTTGTTGGTTATTAGCTCCCTGAATAAATACCCCCATGGTTTCCCTTGCTCAGTGCCAGATCCTTGTTACTTGCTTCATGTCTGTTCTGTTTCCACCTCATGGTTTTCAGTTTGGATTTTTTTTGTTGTTGTTGTATAAATGTTGTTCTTTGCAGCATTTTCTGTTTTCTTTTTGTTGAATAAAGACTGCAAACTGCCTGCTTGTACTGCATTTAGGTCCTCAACCATAATGAGCTATGGTACCTGTGGTCACCATTAAAAACCTCTGGCACAGCTTTCTTTAAGTTATCTAAGTTGGTCACATGAAAACAGCTAAAAGAAAAACAAAACAAAAGTGCTTTATGGTATGGTAAAGCACTATAGTCCTAAGGATTAAATCTAAAATGTGTTCAAGCTTTCCAGCTGATGGTTTGAGGTTATACAGAGGGATTTTAATTCAATTCAATTCAGCTTTATTCGTATAGTGCCAATTCATGACAAAAGTCATCTTGAGGCACTTTCAGAGATACAATCCAATCCCATTAAGATCCAAATTAATCCCATTTTAAGACTGCCATCATCCTCGTTACATTTACTTTTGAATTATTTAATCTATTTTGAGCAATTTACCAGTTCCACTGTCGCAGAAATTGTACTAATACATGTTTACTGCTTTACGACACTTTATAATGTTTTGCAGGCTTTGGAGAGCAAAGGTTTTAAAAAGCTAAATATCCATGGACTATTATAATTTAAAAAAAAATTGATATGCATGAAACAGAAAAATTAGGGGGAAAAACATCATAGAGTATCCTATATTCTGCAAGAACTTCATGGCAATTTCTATGTGTTTTTCTAAACCTACTCCCCTTTACGTCCAAACGACACTTGGAGTTTCAATTAGTACTACTTGTCCTCCCCCAGGCCGCATAGATGATATTTTATTAATAACAGACTGCTGGTATAGTGCCAACCCGAAATAACATTTTCTCAGTTTAAGAGTTGATCTTTTTCTTAGAAGTCTTCACTGTACTACCATTTAGAAAAAAAAAGAAATACACATGAACCCAATGAGAAATATGCAGTTTACTCTAACTCTGAATGAGTCTTTGCTTTTTCAGTCTGGCTAATTTCCAGTTTTGAATTACTCAGTGGGTGGTACGATGATTCAGTTGTTACTACTGCTACCTAAAGGCAAGGGGGCTCCTGGTTCAAACTTCAGCTGGGGCTTCTCTGTGTTTGGATATTCTCTCCGCTCTTCAAGAATTAAATAAGGTTAATTTGGTAATCTACCTTGCATGTAGGTTTGCGTGAGAGCTTGTCTGGTTGTCTGTCTCCAATTCTCCATTTGAAGGGGTGGCAACTGGTCAAAGGTGTCCCTGGCCTGCTGCCCTTTGGCACCCGGGACACCAACCCCATGATTCTGTGAAGTGTAAACAGAATGTAGGGATGGATGGATTGGTCGATTAGCCGCCTCATGCCAATGTTTTTCTCTGAAAAACATCAATTTACAGAACACTGCCTTGAATACAAGGTTGGTGTATCTGGAACATAATTTTTAAAACAATGCATTATATCCATACACAAAGTGTACATACAGACAAAAACTAAAAATCCCTTGGGCCAAAAATAATCACTTGCAATATGCATAAATAACAGTCCATCTCAAAGTTTGTAAAGTGTGAAGAAGCCTAAGTTATCAATGCAGAACACCACGTCTTAAATCATGGACGCAACCAAGTTTACCAAATACAGATATTGTGATTTTTGGGCATTGTGAGCCTTTATTAGGGCCTATTTTGAGCATACACAAGTGATGAGGTCTCTGGCTAAAGCAATGGAAATGTGGTTCTTATCAGTTTCTGCTGACTGACTACTGCAATAAAAAGACAATACATATTTAATGGTAATGCTGCTTTGTGGTAGAGTTAACAGTTTTCTATCAAGTTTCCTTAAAAAGCCCAGTATAATGACATATTCATGCTTTGTTTAAAATGTATTTGCTGTGCCACCAAGTGGCCAGAATAACAGTTATGTTAAGTTTTAATGATTTAACAATTTTTTAACACTTTTTCTTACCATTTCTTTAAATATGTAGCCTACTTTTCTAAATGTACATTTTGATACAGTCAAGGTGAAGACTCTATGAGAGAGATTCTCTTTAAAATGAGCAACAAACATCTTGCTTGCATGAGAAGAGAAGAACTTTGAGGTAAAGTATGAAGGGAATATTTTTGCTCAAATAAAACCTTTATATTCATAACTACATTTTTATCTTTGTAGAACTTCTTGAAGAAGAAACATTATGTTTCTATCAACAAAAAACAAGCCATTTATATCCACAGCTGTCACTATAGAAAGTCTTTCAGACTTTTAAAGGTCATTGTAGTCTCCACTAGAGGAGGGAGAGATGGGAACATTAATCTGGCTGCAATCTACAACTTTGCAACCAGATTTCACTTAATCCTAATGACTGGTTGTTTACACATAGGTGGCAAATAATGTCACTTGCCACAAACTGAGAGTTTTAGTTTTATACATATGATGCAGTATGATATAAACTACATTAAGAGTATGTAAAATTCAAAATCACCACAGTATATCAAAGGTTTTAGTTAACATTATATTTCCATTAGGTTGGACTTGCAGAGTACATAAACTGTATGAACTCAATGAGTCAAAGCATATGTTCCTGAATTATACTTTTATAAAAATATGATATTGCTCATAGTGTTGTTATGGCAAATTCAAGTAAAAAAAAAGAGAAATATTGTCATATAGAGAAAGGTTTGTATTTTTGAAGCAATATCAGGGCATCAAAGTCTACAGTGTTTTTCAGATGTTTGCATAACTTCCAAGTAACTGAATACAACCAGTCTTTGTTTTAAGCTTTTAAGTAACATGATTAAAAACAGCTTCAGTATTAGTAACATTTACACAACAGCAATAATCATACAATTTTGTGAGCTATACAGTATATATATCATATGTGGCAGAACGAAGGAGGGACTGAGCAGGGATCAACAACCTCCCGGGTGAGAGTCAAGCGTGCTGACCAGTCAACCAAAGGGATATCCCTCTGGCTAAGTAGCCAGGGCACATCATCAATCAGAGGCATAGTGACACGACCAAACTGTCACACATATATCTTTCTAAGATGTGCTTTATTTCGTTTATCATTTGGAAAGCTCTCAAAATAATTGTGACACTTATGTCCACAACAAAATGCCCTTGAAAACAGACAACCTTGATTTTTACTGCTTGCCTTTAAGGCTGTTTAACAACTATTTCCAATTTTAAGGTCAGATAAATGTGATAACCACATCTGCACTTAACAGGAACTAACAAATCAGTTCAGCAGGTAAAATGCCATGAAGTGGATACAATTTAATATCCCTGTGTAGACTGGAACAAATTTCCAGTTTTTCTTCCTGTAAATACTGTTTGATCTTTACAGTCAATTCATTGACGTTTTTTTTTTTTTTTGTACTTGTGACCATGCCCACTCAGGTGCTTGACGCTAAGGGTTGTTGCAGCTACCCTGGGTTTGACTCCAAACCTGTGGCCATCTGCTGCATATCATCCCCCTGTCTTTGCACTTTCCAGTCCCTCAACCGTTGATTAAAGGCCAAGAGAATCTTTAAAAAAAGTGACAGTCTTTAAAGGTCAATGCATTTTTGTAGAATACACAATTAGATTTCTTTATAATTAGCTTCTTTTATTTTTTTTACTTCAAGTCAAATTTGAATCCTGCACACACACAGAGTATCATAATGAGCTGTCCATGCCTTGTACCCTTGAAAACACTCCTGATTGAAAGATTCACCTCAGCCTAATCACAAGCAAAAGTGTGTGTGTGTGTGTGTGTGTGTGGGCACGTGTGTGTGTGTGTGTGTGTATGTGTTGTGTGCATGTGTCTGTTTATGCATCTGATGATACCTCTCCCTGTTGTAACCCATCTGTTTGTCTTCTGATTCAATTGCAGGTAGCGGATAACCTTTTCCCTGTTAATATGTAACCCCTCTTTCTTTTAATACATTTGATCAACCGTTTACCATGAATTAGATATAAATCAATCTGACATGAATGCCAAGCAGTATGTGCACAGCTTGAATTTTACTGCAAAAAACACACAATCACCACACCCTCATACCGTAAATACCGTCAAAGCAGTATCTTAATTTTTGCTGGAATGATATGATGTCCTAGTTAAGGTCATGGAGATAATGAAGGTTTTATCTAATTTTATCTGATCTAATCCAATCTAGTGTAATATCACATAATATAATCACACACACGCACACACACACACACACACGCACACACGCACGCACGCACGCACGCACGCACGCACGCACACACAGCAGAGCAGTGACATAGACCTGGTGTTCTAATTTCTCTGCAAATGCAATGGAAATTGGATTTAGACAGGACTTTACTGGATATCAGTACAGCTTGTTAAACACAGTGTAAGGAATACAAGTGTGTCCTCATACTTAGAAAAACACACTAATATGATCTGGATATATACAGATGAGTCAAAACAGTATGACCATCTGTAACGTTCATTTTATCATGTTCATTAACTGCGTTTAACAATTAAAGACACTAGCTTGTAAAAGGAGAAAACCATTAACCAGCGGTAAGTGGGTCAGACCTGTTCTTGTTAAAAGAAAGGAAGCAACTTGGCAGTAATTACAATAAAGTAACTTGTAGATTCATAGAAAGTAAACATGAATTTATTTTAAGGGGGATATAAGAACTTCAACATGCAGACAGATGGTCTTAAAGTATTTATTTTGTCCAGAATTAGAGTTACATCAGCCAAAAAATATCAATAATAGTTGTTTGATAGTGTTTGACAACACAGCAGTGGAGCAAATTGTGCATTCCCAGCACTAATGGTGCAAACCACTAGTGAAGCTGACTGTGTGAAAGACAAAGACTGAACAAGCAGAAGTCTAAACTGAGAAACTGCTTCTTTTTTCTTTTTTAAAGAAAATTGTGGCACGAATAAATGATTTTAGCTAACACAAAAGTGCCTTTTTTAGTTTTTAGTTTGTTACATTTAATAGAAACACAATATAATTATAATATATGACTTGATCAGCCATGTTTGATTGTTAGGCACAAAACAGTGAATGAAAAACAATCCAAGTAATTGAGGGTCAGCGCAGTACTCCAGCCAACCTGATAGTGATGAATAAAGTTGAACAATAAAACTTTCAACCATACAAAATTATACATTGCAAGGTTTCCCCAAGTAGCAAACGTCCGAGCAGAAAAATGAATCCCCAACAGTAGTGCCAAAAACATTAACAGAGTGGCCACTTCAGGGTGGCTCCAAAAGAAAGAGCTGAGTCTGAAATATGGACTCAGTACTTGATGAGAGTCTGAATGATGAGAATATTTCTTAAAGAAATATATTAATCAAGGGCTTCAGTATTAGATCATTTTCATAATTGAAAGCATCAACATTTAGAGAAATAACTGAGAAGCCTAGCATATATATCATCACATTTTGAGATTTGAAAGGTTTTTATCAAAGACTGTGCTCATAGTATCATTTTTTTCAATAACCTTTTTGTAGCATTGTTAGAATTTTCATTTGTAAACATCCAAAAACAACAACAACAAAAAATCACCAATCAGTCCAATGACATGCCTAATATAGTCTGCAAAGGGTCTACACTGGCGCTCTGCATGAGATAATTTTTTTTATTCCACTTTTTGCACATTTCTTTCTTACTATTGCCACCTGTGATGCTGATCGTGAACTCAGTCCCAGTGCTGCCCTACCTACATTGTGAATCATCTAATTGTGGCAGGACGAAGGAGGGCCAAAGGGATATCCCTGTGGCCAAGTAGCTAGGGCACATGATCAATCGGAGGCATAGTGACAGGACCCACACTGTCACATCTCTCCCCCTCTTTCCACAAGCATGTCCTTGTGCTTTACACACGTAGCCACTTATTTGGAATCCATGCTACATGGACCTGCAAGCGCCAGAATGTGGTCCTGGCAGGGATTGAACCCACAACCTTCCGGGTGAGAGTCATGTGCGCTGCCCAGTCAACAGGACCCACACTGTCACATAATGAACACATTACTTCTCATAGCAACATAATACACCTGCACAAAAGAAAGGCACACAGCTATTGATATTTACTTAAAGTCGACTGACCCTATTGCACAGCAGTAGCATGTGGCCACAATTTGAAAGCAATATATTTTTCATTAATTTACTAAACTACATGCAAATCAAAACAATCTATAAGTAACAGGAGCAGTAAAGCAACAACCAACATAGGCTATTACTTTTATGACTGCAGGTAAACACAAGGAAAATAGTATCAAAGTCTCAAAGTGTATCTTGAAGGAAGTTGTATTGTACCTACAAGCTGTTTTCCAACTGCCACTGAAAAAGAATACAAATGTATGCATAACATAAATGAATGGGCGGAAACAAACAATGTTTGTTCTGCTCTAGTCTTCTTTCATATATGTATTGTAAAGACCTGCTTTAATATTCCTCTCATTTCAATTTGTCAAATCTAACACTTTGGCTAGAGGTATCATAAGATATTGATTTATACAATAACAGCTTAGCGTCCAAAGATGGCTCTAAATTTGTGCTGTGTTGTAATATAATGTCATTAAATGAATTAATTCAAATTCTCCTGCTGGGTCTCGTCTTGAGGCAAGGTTTTTCATAAAGGCTAAAAGCTCTGTCCTTGATTTTTGATGCACCTGGAACACACACTGCCTTTATTTACTCTGTAATCATCAGTCACTGCAGGTTTTTTTCCACCCAATGTCCCAGAGATACTTCGCAGCCTTTTCTTTGAAACCATAACATGGGGGGGGGGGGAGTGCTGTGAAATCTTAACATGCTTTCTAGGTCTCAGCCTTTGAGGCTGTCTTGCTGGGAGACATGTTTAAAGTCAATCCTCTGTTTGTCTTTTTATTTCTTTTTGAGGGAGTAGCAGAGAAGTGAGAGCGAAAGAGGTAGCAGGATAGATAAAGTGAGAAGGAGGTAGTATTACCTACTGTATGTGCTGCACCAAGCAGATTCTGCACTGTGATGGGAAGAGACACCTTTCTGAAGCAGTAACAGTCCCCATGAATCACACAGTGTCCACCCCTCTCTCTGTATCTTATTCTTGCTCTTCAACTCTCCCTCTGGGACTGACTGTGTGGCGCTCGTGCTCTCAGTTAGTTTTTTCTCGACTGTCACATGTACCTGGCTCAGAGCACTGTGAGCGGTATGGGATGTGCCGCAGAGAAATCAACTGCATTTGTCACAGTTTTCACTTTTATGTACTGTTGCTGCCCCATGCTGTTTTAGCTCGCTGTGTCTGCTTGCCTGCCTCTGTTCCTCAACTTGGTCCTGGCTTACTGTAAAATAGACACTTCATCAGATCACAATAAAAAGAAGCTCATTTGAGTTCTCCACCTTTCACTGCTTTATCAAGTATGCAATATAATGACAAATTTGAATGACCACAAAATCTTTACACAGAGAGGATATTATCATGTAGTGTCTGTGAACAAAGCAGTTCATTTCAAATGGTCTCAAAACTTTAAAATCAGACTTCACCAGAAAAATCCTGAAATGATGTAAACAAAGCTTTTATTTGTGTATTCACTTGCAAAGAGGAAAACAGATCTAAAATAGAAGCTCCTGCAGCTAGCAGTGCTAATAATCAGAGCTGACATGTTACTTTATGTGTGCAGGGGCAATGGGAATGCCGTTCTTCAGGGTCCCCTTGTGCATGTGTGTGTACTTGTCTATATATATAGTGTATTTTTTGTTGTATTACTCTTTGCAGGCAAAGGAAAGTCTCTTCCAAAGGAGAGAAAGAAAGCGGCAGATAGACTTTGATTGATGTGAGGAGATGTGCTCAGAGAGCAGAAACAGGCTCTGACATTCCCAAACTCAACAACACAGATTTCCCTGGTGTGTTTGCAGCAGTTAAACTGTACTCCAGTACATCCAGTACAGTGCTGTGTTTATGTTTACACAGCACTGGCATGTCTAAAGCATAGCTGCAGATGGTAATGGTGTTGCAGCTTTACTTAAATTTTTTTTTACATGCATTTGAAAAGGTGATTCTATGCAAATTTTATATTCTCCAGCCTTTAAAGAACCTCACAACATCTACCGTAGAGAAGACTCTTAATAAATTCTGTGAAAAGGCAGTCTGCTTTAATCCACTGATTATAATTACAGCCTAAATTACAACTGCACCTAAGAGACAAAATCTCCCAAGTTGATCCTATATAATTCAGATTCCTATCATGTTAGCTAAAACGGCCTGTCTGAAAAGCTGGGAGTTCACTTTTGGTCTCATGAAGAGATTAAGGTTTGAAATGAGTCATGTGTAAATCATATTTTTATTAAAGATGTAGGAGACCGAGCTTATACATTTACATAAATCTATATAACAGATGTGGCTAATGCAAATTTATGCTAAATGTTCAAGTATATGCAGTGCAGTGTATATACACTGCATATACGCAGCATTGGGGAATTTTATATCTATATATATATATATTATTTATGCATTATTATAATAATAAATAATAACAATGGATTAGATTTATACTACGCTTAATTGCTAGCGGCACTCAAAGAGCTTACATTGAGTCCATTATTCATCCACTCCTCATTCATACTTGGTAATGGTAAACTACACATGTAGCTACAGCTGCCCTGGGGCAGACTGACAGAAATGTGGCAACCAGTGTGCGCCAACGGCCTCTCCGACCACCACTGAGTGTTCATACTCATTCAAACATCAACAATGCCGACACCAGGGACAAGGAGGGAGAAGTGTCTGGCCCAAGGACACACCAACAGTTGACTGGGGTGGGCAGGCCGAGATCGGCAGCCGCCAGCTCAGCCGAGCACCAGCCACCCGGGGCAGACAGGGACAGGACCACCGGGCCCAAGAGCCCGGGGACGCTCCCCACCCCCAGAGGC
>JAOXYM010000001.1:26216337-26231983 GCA_028567055.1 Leptatherina wallacei
GTGCCAAGATTTAAATGATATATCAGAGAATTGTTTAAGATTGGGAATAAAGTGCATAATATGTCTCCTTTAACAACTTTTTGCTTTTCTTTGCTGCACCACTTTCTAGTATTTTTAACATAGTTTACTAGTGAGAACTCTGAAAGTGGTGATGTAAACAGGTTTCCCCAAAATGGTTGACAAAGCCCCGGAGATGTCATATGTACATGCAGTGTTTTCCTGCATCCCATCAGAAGCAGCAATATATACCTGAATCCTACATAAACAAAGCACCAACTCCACAAGTGTGAGATTTCAATATCTCAACATGAACCTAATAAAATATCAAAATTTGTACAGATAGTGGTATCTGGACAATGAACTGTAACAAGTCAACATAATTTCCATAAGCTTTACTGTAGTTTGCTACTGTAAATTAAAGCATGTTGACAAGCTGACATTAGCATCTAGCTTAAAGGACTGAACTGAAATACAACCTTACTGGGCTGATTGTATGATTTTTTTTATGAAGCCCCCACCTCAACCAGACATTGAGCTACAGAACAGGTTTGCTCCACTCCTGCAGGATTCTGGATCTACACCTGACAGCCAGGATGAAATTGCCTTCGACACCAGACTGAAAAACAATTCAGAAAGAAAGAGAGGTAAGCAAGATGGCCCCCAAACTCTGATTGTCTGTGACCTTGGTGTGAAAGACGTGAAGGATTTCTGTGGGAAACGTTCTCTTTTTTTATTTTTTGAATTTTCGTTTGTCTAATTTGGTTTTAAAAGAACAAAACCAATAAACCACCTAGTATTTTGTTTTTTCTCATTTTGTTTTGAAACGGAAAAACCAAAGAACGAACCATACACGGATTTTCATGCCAATGGTTGTGCAATCTTTTGTAAAGTGAACCTGCAAAACTATGCACATCACACAAAGAGATGTTGAGCAGACTGGACCATGTCGGCAGCACATTTCCAAAGTGGGAGCGGTGAGTGATGCTTGGTCAGAGCATTTCCTTGTGCCAGCCATAAAAGAAACAATGCCTCAAAACAGATTTCAAGCCATTTGGAAAAAACCTGCGGTTTGATGACAAAGACTCCCGTGATGAGCATGTGAAAAAGGACAAGTTTGCTGCTATCTCTGACATCTGGCAACATTTAATCAGGAACTGCATGTTGTCCTACAAGCCAGGACGACACATTACCGTCGAATAGCAGCTTTTCCCGACAAAGCTCCGCAGTCCTTTTATCCAATACATTGCATTCAAGCCTGACAACTTTGGAATGAAATTTTGGATCGCAGCAGATTTGGAGACCAAATTCATGTGAATGCCATTCAATACTTCCATACTTCCATAATAAAGACCCCATTCGTCCTACAGGAGAGCAACTGTCAGAGAACATGGTCATGAAACTAATGAAGCCATTTATGGATGTAAGCAGGACTGTTACATCACTGTCTCGGGCTAACAAACTCTTGCAGCAAAACACAACTCCTCTTGGCACCATGAACAAGATACCACTGGAAGTTCCACTTCCAGCCAAAGACGCTTCACAATGCAATGTTTAATCAGGTTTCCAGCCACATCACAGCACTGAGACTGCTCTAGTTAAGGTCTTTAATGATATCCGCTTGAGCACAGATAGCGGAAACATTTCAGTCCTGTTACTACCGGATCTCAGTAGTACCATAATGGTCGACCATAACATCTTACTAGACCGGCTGAAAAACTGGGTAGGACTTTCTGGCACTGCATTTAACAGCTATGCTGATGACACACAAATCTACATAACCATTGCACCAGGAGACTATAGTCCGATCCAATCACTGATCAGATGCATTGATAAGATTAGAGACTGGATGTGTAAGAACGGCCTTCAGCTAAATGAAGACCAAACTGAAATCATAGTTTTTGGAGCCAAAGAAGAAAAATTAAAAGTCAGCACTCAACTTCAGACAGCTAAGTTAGAAACCACCAACAGAGCTAGAAAACTGGTTTGAGTCCTATCTAAGAGACAGGAACTATTTGGCGTCTATAGGTTACTATAAATCTGAGCAAACTAAAATAACCCGTGGAGTTCCCCAAGGCTCCATCCTGGGGCCACTGTTGTTTAACATCTTCATGCTCCTACTCGTTCAAAAGATAAAAAATATATATATATATGTTACCATAGCTATGCTGATGACACACAAATCTACATAACCATTGCACCAGGAGACTATAGTCTGATCCAATCACTGATCAGATGCATTGATAAGATTAGAGACTGGATGTGTAAGAACTTCCTTCAGCTAAATGAAGACCAAACTGAAATCACAGTTTTTGGAGCCAAAGAAGAAAGATTAAGTCAGCACTCAACTTCAGACAGCTAAGTTAGAAACCACCAACAGAGCTAGAAACCTGGGTGTAGTCATGGACTCAGACCTGAACTTCAGTAGTCACATTAAGACAGTTGTGAGGTCGCCTATTATCATCTACAGAACATATAGAGGATTAAAGGACTGATGTCTCCACAGGATTTAGAAAAACGTATAAAAACTCTAAGAACTTCTGGTTCGTTATGAACCGACCAGATCCCTCAGGTCATCACGGTCAAGTCTACTTTCAGTTCACAGAGTCAGAACTAAACATGGAGAGGCAGCGTTCAGTTTTTATGCTCCTCACATGTGGAACAAACTCCCAGAAACCGGCAGGTCTGCTGAAACTCTCAGCAGTTTTAAATCAGGGCTAAAAACTTTGCTGTTTTCAGCCTTGTATGATAACAAGTGATATTTTCTCTGAGGGTTTCTTTATTTATTTTTGTTGTATATTTTGTGATTATACTTTTGTTTTTAATTCTACACCCCGCTGTAATGTTTCTAATGTTTGTATGTAAAGCACCATGAATTGTCATGTACATGAAATGTGTTATAAAAATAAGCTTGCCTTCTGCTGTTCACTAATTAGAACAAATTGGGAACAAGGATAGCAGGAGTTAACCAACAGTAATTTTTTTATATACAACTATTCAATATGATTGTAGAAACATGTTCCTTGAGTTTCTTTAGATGTGAAAATTTTGTCAAATAACAAGATCAGTGGAAGGAAAATGGATGTAGAAAATATTCAACCCTCATTAACCTTTGAACTTTTTTCTGTATGTATGTGTGTGTGTGTGTGTTTTTATTCAGTGGACCCCAAACAGCAATAATCATGTCTCTCTGGTTCACTAGTTGCTAATATGATGAAAATGTTAATCCAGTTCCATAGAGCTAAAGGCAGTATGAACTAATGCCAGCTGTGTGTAGACAGCTGTGTCATCTAGATATACAATTTTAATGTGCTCTCCCTCTTCTCAACATAAATGAAAAGATATTTTCCTCCAAGCTGATCATGTGCTAGATTTAGTGCTACATCCGCCCATGGTTATCTCTTTATGCTTCAATAGAAGGATTTTAACCACTAAGGGGCTACATAAAGGCCATCTGCCTTTCTCATTAGTGTTAACTTTCATGTGTTTCTGCCCCCTTATGATGTGTCTTGCATAGAACATTGATTTTATTTTGGATTTTGCTGGGTAAAAACAAAAGCTTTAACATTTGTGCCATGACTTCTTGTGACTTCTTGGCTATGTCCACATTAATATATTTACAGATAAATAATAAAAAATGAATAAGAATATGAACATTTCATGATCCTTTTAGAAAAAAATCTGAGTCAGTAATACCCCATATGCATCAAACTATGTCCTGGTATATCCAATGCATTGTTCTTTTTTTTTTTTTACTGAAAAGAAAAAAGCTTTGCTTTTGGCCAGCTTGTTTTTAAAAGAACCAAAACACTGAGTTTCAGATATAGGTATTTTTAGATAAGATCCAGTCATGAGGAAAATGTAGATAAGTGTAGTTTTGTATTAAAACTGATATTCTCAACAGTGCTTCCAAAAGTCTATTGGTACCTAAGACACATAGTTGGTGTTGATGCTGAGCATAAATGTTGCAAAAATTAGACATTCATTACTAAGCCATGTTAGTGTGGACTGTAGTCAAAAACAAATTAAAATTGTGCAAAAATCACTAGCATAAATTGGATCAAACAGCATCAAAGATGCAGGTCAGACCAGAACACAACATGCATCCAAAAGTAGAGTCACAAAGGATTTTATAGCTTACACATCAGTGTAGCTGAGGTGGGCTACCTGTAACGTTATGTAAATGTCAGTGTGTTATCTTGGATATTCTTCATAAAAACCTTAAATCAGAAATAAATCCAAAAAGCTCCAGTTGTCTTTTATGTCATTTATTATGCTGCCAGCAGGAAAACAGTTTCAACAGAGCACAAGAGTTTTCAGAAGTTGTTTACAATTCATTATTCTTCCAAAAGTGATATCACTGTACCCAAAGTCTCAGCCCTCACCCCTCTCAGCATGGACAGTGGGTGCATGAAAGCAGCTTGAAGTAGTCAAAACTAGCTCTCACCCAAATCTGACTGCAGCCCTATAACCTTCAACTATAGGCTGGCATCTTCAAAGTTTTAACAATGCATGGTATTGTCTATTCGGCACATAAACATCTTACACTACTCTCAGATAAAGTTTAACCTTAGTATTAATAAATCAATGCATTATTATGCACATACAGTTGTCTGCAAAATTATTCATACCCTCCCATTAAAGAAGGGAAAAGAAAGGTATCACTGAAATAAGCTGAGACTGACAAAAATTATAGTAATCAATCAGACTTCTGCGCCTGTCGACAGGTATTCTGACCCACTGCTCATCACCAAAGTGCTCTCATTGGTCCAGGACCATATTGTTTGTTTGTGTTTTTTTAAAATAATTTTTTCAACTCAAATTGAAAAACAATGTCTTATATCACTAAATTATAATTTAGCAAATTTATATTTATTACTGCTTTTTTCAGTTTCCAGTTATCTGAATTACTATTAAGAATTTTGCCTTTTCTTTAATGCAAGGGTATGAATAATTTTGCAGACAACTGTTGATACATATGAAAATGACCATAATAAATATTTCCCTAACATTGTGTATGGTTCTATGCAAACAATCATGTACTTGGCTTTTTGTTGCCACCCATGCAAATTCAACTCCTTGACCAACAGATTAGCGAAGGGAAATACTCTTTGCAGAAATTGATGATAAATTAAGTGCAACAGAACAGAACTAGGAAGCCAGTAGGCTATTCAACGTGTTGTAAATGGGAGCAGTAATGGAAAACATACTCACTTCATTTTCTGCCTAAACCTTGGAGCAAGAGATATCCCTCACTCTAAAGACTCCACACCTCCAAATGTGGTGAGGGAATGACAATTCTCTGATTTGGGTGGTGTACATAAATACCCTGTAAGAGCACCTTTATCGAACAAGCTTGTGTTTTGGATGAACAGTTAACTTGTCCATTTGAACCTGAAAAGTTTTGTGTTTTTTTTGGGGGGGGGGATACACTCACTATCATGTTTACTCGTGATAATGTCAACTAAATTATTAGGATATCCATTTCATTTCATCCAGAGGTACAACTGAAAAAACAAATGCAGGACAAACAATAAATAAATAAACAGGAAGAAGTCCATTTTAGGGGGGATATGAATCTGCCCTGGTTAATTTCAATCTGTCTGCACTGAACTTTGTTTCAAGTCTGACTTAACTTTGCAATCAATTGTTAAACTCTAACTTTTAGCACTCCGCTATCTACATTCTTTAATATTGTTTCTTTTGAAATATTTTAATATATTTGACTCTTTTTAATGTATAAATCCTGAGGAAGTTTGTTTGAAGTGCTCTGTTCTTCATTATGCAAGAAGATGAGAGGGCATATGAGTCTGTGTAAGCAAATAGATTACAGGTCAATATTCACAGCACCATAAATCATATAACCATATAAAATTTAAAGAATATTTTCCAAGTGATAACCACAAATTTGAGAAATACCATGTGAGGTGGACCTCGTTTAAAGGTTTGCTGTTCGGCAGATCTCCTGTACTGCACTTGGTGAACCCTGTTATCTAAGGTCAGAGAAAGCAGGATTAAATAAAGTATCTTTTTGTGATAGTGTTTCAAAGTGTTTTTTTAGTAGTGTTACAAGATTAATCATGAGAAAAATCAGCATGTTGCCTGCTTTGATTCTGCATAACACTATCAATAGTTGAAGAATGGAAAGATAAGACAGCCTGTCTGGAACAAATCCTAACTACTTAAAGATGGGGGCTATACAGCTGTTTTGCATGTGCTGTGAAGAACTGTGAAGATGATGTGAGAAGCTAACACAAGCTGTAAGGAAAAGGCTTTTGTGTGATTGCTAGCCCTCGTGAGGAGGACTAGTAGTCAATTAGTCAAGCAAGGAGAAAACTAGCAGTTGGGCCGAGCCACGGCCGACCCTGTGCGCACTAGCAACTAGCTGCTGGCACTTGGAAATGTGGATATGGTCAGATTAGCATATCTATAGATCCCCATTTCCCCCAAAAAGCAACAAAATATTCACATGAATGGCATAAAAAAAAGAAAAAGTCTAAATAAAATCTAAAGGGTTGTAGCATAAAAAAAGGCAAATGTAAGCTAATCAAAACAACAAATGCACAAATAGGCCTACCTTAGTCCAAAATGAGCCCTTTCAAAGAGATATGTTTTAAACTTAGGTTAAATTCACACTCCATATCTAAATGTTCAATTCAGATTTTATGCTGAGATCTGATATTTTTGCCATTATGATTTAAATGTGATTGCAGTCAGACTCCAGTATGAACAGTCTATAGCCCTAAAGTGCGCAGAAGAAGATGTGATGTCACATGGAGCATGCTGTGTTTACCGAGTTATATACAGTATAGAGGCTACACATGTTAGCGTATGTGTATCAGCTTTGAAGTTGTGCAATTGGGGCTGACAAAGTCATGATATAATATTGTTTTGTCCATTGTTTACATTCATTCTTGCTGCCTTCCTTGTGCAGAATTGTAATGACTGTCTCACTTTAATGACAAAGAAGTTGGATGAAATGCAGCATGACCGTTCAGACTGAGGTCTCTTCAAAAAACATTGGATATGAATCCGATTTAGTTCCACATCTGATGGTGCCCTGGGTTGGATTTGAAAACAATTGGATTTGTCCTGTCTTAAAAAATAATCAGAAATAGGTCACATATGCACAAAAAAGTCAGAATTGCTTGCAGTGTGAACTAAGTATTAATCTCAAAGAAGAGAGGAGGTCAGTGTTTTTTACCCAGACCAGTTGATTCTACAAGGAAAGAGCATAAAAGCTAAAAGCTTTGCTTCCCAATCTAGTCCTGGCAATTCTAGGAAGCACAAGTACGCTTGCATTCACAGAGTGACTATTTCTTCTTGAGTGATGGTGATTTTCAAAATGACACAGAATTTGACTTTCGAGGACTATGTTAAGAAGAATTTAAAATAATGTTATAGATTTTAAAGGAGACAGTTTGCAGAGACTACAATGGGAGAAATGTGATCACTTTCAGCAGTAGTACTCTACAGTGTATGTCAAAATCTGTTTTAGATGTGTTTTTTCCTTATTTACAAAAAAGGCACTTTTAAATAATGTGGTCAGATCATGTGTTCTGGATACAGAAAAAGACAAGACGTAAGGTCGCCCCCTGAGAAACTACTGGGACATTAATTCAAATAAACAAATATTTGAACTGTATTACACGTCTTTTATGACAGCTTTTGTGCAAATCCAAAAGGATCGAAACTGTCAAAAACACCACCAATGCTAATTGTCTAAACAGCAGTTTGCCCATAAAATCTGACTGAAAGAATGAGTTTCTGACATTTTAATTGGCAAAATTCTCTACAAGAAGATGTTCAGAAATGTAATTTTGACTGAAATATTTATATGTGATGATTTGGAGATTTGTTTGCAGTCCTGCAGGATTTCACTATAACAATTGATTATGTCTGCATGTGAAATGGGTTATAGAGCAGTCATTCTAAAACTTGGATGATCTTCTTTCAAGAGACCTGAACTGTACCACTCAGTGGAAACAGCACTTAAGATTAATTATTAATGGGATTTTGCTTATGCCAGCATGCTTACCTTTATGTCATTATAAAGCAGGGAGGTCCTAGAAAAAAGTCAGATGCACTGTTTTAAACTTATGTTTCAAACATTAACTTCAAATGACTGAACTGGAACAAATCTTGATCGAACACATGAGGATTAAGCCTCCAAATTTATGCTCATTAAAACTGTCGGGCACGGACTTTTAACAAAAACCATTTGCCAAAACATTTTGGTGCACAGAGAGCTAATAAAACCTTTCCAAACTGGGAATATTTCTAACTTTTTTTTTTAAGTCAAAGAAGAAACAAGATTTCCAGGTTTTTTCGTCATGTTTTGTACACTTTATTGAAAACAAAATAACAAATCGAGGTGTAGTTGTGGAAGATATAGATAATCAGAGACAAATAAAGAGGTGATGATTTGTTACATAAGCTGGGGAAGGTGATGATAAGTAAGGGAAGAAGAGAGTGGGGGTGGAAATGAGGAGACCCTTAAGTGATTTGGCTAGATTTCGCTTGACCACTGGAGACGTAAACAGATGTCTCAGAGTGTAAGAGTGAAACACAGAAGACGTAAAGAGGGAAAACTGTGAAACTGGAAAATAGAAATTCAAGAATCTGTGTTTATCAGCATTAATTCTAAAAACAGCCGTATAATAAATGCAACCAGACACAACAAATTTGCTGATTCACTCTGCCTTAGATCATATTAGATGATGTGAACCATGTGAAATGCTAAAATAAATCAGCATTTGCCCTGCTATCTTTGTCTCAGCACAAGTGTGCTGCAGTAATTGGTGGGCATCATTTGGGTCAGATTATCTCAGACAGCTGAGGCTCTGGGTTGTAGTTGCTGTCATCACCAGCAGGAGGCGAAGAGGACCCACATCCAACTTTGGGGGAGTCTGCGCCCAGTTTAACCGCCACAACTACCCACACGCGCTTGCGCACACAGCTACTCGCATTTCCACACAGCACTCCTCTCTCCCATGTGACGAGAAGAGGGAGGGAGGGAGAGGAATATGATTTCGCTTGAAGGCCAGACAATTAGTGACTGTTGGAGGAAGGCATGACACACATAACAGCTGAGAGGAGAGGAAGACTGACAGAGGGAAGGCAGGCTCACAGAGGACAGCAGAGAGATGGGTTTTATTTGAATGCTTAATCACCACCAAGACAGTTGTGGCTGTTGAAAGGATGTGGTCTGTCAGGTGATACACTACCTGCAATGTTTTTATTTTTTTGCTGCCTCTCACCATTTGTTCCAGCCAACATGAAATTTAAGCCGCAATTGGCAAAATGTAATAAAAAGACAAATTAAAGCAATTGTCTATATTTGCATCATTTGTCAGGAGCTTTGGCGCCCGTTTTTATTCATTTACGTGGCAGCAAAATTCAGCCACGTGCGTTTCACGACACTGATGGTGTTTTAATGAAAAAGAGTGCATATGACAAATCTGCACTGAATGCGTGCAGTCGTGAATGACGGTATTTCCACTGAGACACACAAATAAATAATAAATAGGCTGCTTTTTTGTGTGAAACTGATACATGAGGGGATGGGCTTCTGGAAAGACTGGAGGTTTACTCAATCAAAAACGTGTGTTTGCCATAAGTATGTTCCGAGCTGCACGGAAATGTCCCTAAATGCGTGCGTTTTTGCGCGCAAGACTTGCGCAGCTTCTGATAAAAAGATAAATATATATATATTTTTTAAATTGCACAATCTCTGTAGCCTATTGCTGCTTAACCCCAGTACTTTCCGCGTTTTATTAACACGTTTAAACAAAATGTCTCCCTTGGAGTGTTCTGCTTCAGCAGTAGTTTAAAGACATTACACATAGAAACACGCGCTCTTTTTCTTTAATCCCAAATTCCTATTCCCACAATTCTTTTGGCTTCCATGACACTCACAGGATCTCTCGTGAGCGCGAGAGTGTGTCTGTGTGTATATTGTGTTTTTGTGTAGCCTATTTGTGTTTATGTGTGTTCAATTTGTTCATCCAGGCTCTGTGAGTGCACACACAGGCTAAGAGACAGAGAGAGAGAGAGAGAGAGAGAGAGAAGGAGAGAGAGTACATGGGAGGGACGGGCGCTCTCCAGCCGAGAAGCAGAGCCTCAGTCAAGGCATCCAGGAGAAGCGGCGCTGTCTGCTTCCACCACCCGCCTGTATCCCTTTTAAGACAAGGCACCCTTTGACACTGTCTACGAGAAGGGGTGTGTATGTGCGCTCGTGCGTGTGTGTGTCTGACAGAGAGAGAGAGAGAGAGAGAGAGAGAGAGAGAGAGAGAGAGAGAGAGAAAGAGGGGCAATCGTGAAACCAATAAAACTAAACAGCTTTTGGCTTTAAAAGGCAGCATCTGCGCTCCCCTGTAACGCTAAACAGGGACGCACAGCAGAGGACCGAGAGAAGGGGGTTTACCGTCGGTGGCATGGAGGAGAGGTGTGTGAGCGTTTCCTCTCGGAGGCAAGGCTTTGGGATGTGATGTCTGACGGACACGGCGAGATGCTGTGAGCTCTGGTATTAGCAGCCAGCTGCGCACCGAGCCGCTGTCTCCCCTCCCTCCCCTCCCCAGAATCGTTACTCTCCTCGCACCGACCATTCGCTGAAACCGGGAAATCGGCTCCACACGGCTGGCTTCGTTCACTACGGCTGGCGTCCTGCGCGGGGATTTGACACAACCAGGTATGTGCAGCGGCGCAACCTATTTGGGCGCCGCATGTGTGTTTGCACGGTGTGGGGGTCTTGACTGTTCCGACTTCATTCTATCTCTTCTTGTTGCTTCCCTCCCCTCCCCCTGTGGCCCTGTCACTGGATTAATGAAACATTATTTGAAAATTATGCAGATAGATGGCATAATCTGTCGATGTAGCTTGGTGACGTGTGAAATACAACCATTCAAGGTGTTAATAATATGTAGAGTAATTGGTGCCGTTTATTCCTATTTCCAATTTCATTAAAAGAACAAAACACTGTCGATTCTACAAATGTCCCTTTGCTCTCATTCTTACCTTTCCTTATGTTGCTCTGCATAACGCACAACATGAAGGCATGTGAGCAATGCTGTTGTTTTCACAGCAAATGCGATGTAACTAGACCTCGACATGACGGCCAAAGAAATCGTAACATTTGATTTATGAAGAGAAACAATCTGTTGTGATGTTGGCTGGTTTCCTACAACTGCAGGAGGATATCTCACTGTTGGGAAATAGACCACTTAAGCTTCGAAAAAGCAGAATGTAGCTGATGATGGGTGTGAGGGCAATATGATCTGAGGATGCACACACCCTCTCATGCTCAGCTCCCACTGGTGTAGGCTACTTCGCTCTTCTCTCAGAACAGCAAATGCATGCTTAAAAGCAATCATGCATGAGACATGCATTGCACATGTGTGTTCGTACAGGGTTGTGCACACAAAACATATATGCATACACCCTCGTGCACTAATCCACGCTCTATTATAATCCATAATCATGTGCTCTGGAGGCATGACGTAACACATGATCATGCTTCATCTATATGCATCCATTTCTGAAGGTTTGCACAAAATATCTTTCAGTCTCACCCAGAGAGATAAGGGAATGAACAGCAGTCACAGCTTGTAGTAAAACTGCTGCCAGCACGATAATCTCAAATTGGTTTATACTTGGGTTTTTTCACCAGCAGGGACCATCAGGTTTACTATTGTGACAGATAGGTCAGCATGCCTCCAACTAACACTCATTTTCATTAAAAGAGAGTCACAGAGATTGCACAGGCTGTGAGACATGGATTATTTTACTGTAGATTGCGCTACTAATCAGATGTGTTAGGAGAAATGGGGGAAATAGGTCCCAGGATAGTAATGCAGGACCTAAGGAAGCAATGCCTCAAAGCATCGGGAGTGGGTGTGGTGGGGTGCTTCCCCTTTAGGTTTCTCCAGTCTGACTCACAAACGGGAGGGGCTGTATCGCAGGACCACAGGAATTCCCAGATTTTGTTCTGACATAGAAGCTATTCATCTTTGACCAAGTAGCATGATTAAGGAGTAGCCCAAGTTATTTCTCAAACACGATGATGAGGAAGATGCCCGCTACATCTTTTGGAGCAGCTGGAGGTTCAGAGCTTGAAGGATGGCATAAGAGGCTTATGATGGCAGAAAAACCAAGGGGGCAGTTATGTTTTAAATTCCTCAAACATGTTTCATTCTATTTGTATAAAAGAGAAATTAGATCACGTGTCATGTGACATGTAGGACACAGGAATAGCCATGTAATGTATACTACAGAGAAGGCATCATTTTATACGGGTAAATGTATGCATGCAATTCCACTGCAACTTGAGGAAAAACCCATAAACATTGTCCACTTATCTCTACAGAGGGGCTTCAAAGTGACTTCTGTTTTACTGAATCAGTTTGTACTGCATACCAAACTACACTGAGGATGAACAATAGCATAAATTCTAATTGATCTGGTGGGCTTGTCATGACAGTTCTTTATAAATTCATTTTATTTGTGTCCAGTTAACTGCAGTGTCCTAACAGAAGCAGATTCTGTGGTCATATTGGTAAAACACACATAGCGATATTGAGTGATATAGTGATTTGTCATCCTTTTCTTCTAATTCTTGCATCATTAGACTTTAATGGGACGATACAGGCAATACCCTGTGGGCATTAGCAAGTCATTTGTGCATCAACTCAAACTCTAGAAGAGGGTGAATGCTTCATTTGTCAAACCTTAACATGCAGATGTCAGGATGTTGGCTATGTAAAGAGAAAGGCAGCTCCCTAATCTGTGATCAACACTCATTAAACACTAGTACTCTGTGAGGGTGATTTGTACAGACAGTGTAGCTAGAGAGCAACACAGAGCTTTATGTAAGGGTTGTCCCAGGGTCTGCTACTGTAAATAGCATCAAATTCCAGATGCCACCATCATTGTGGATAGCTCAATTTAATCCGTTACACACAAATACATGAAGTATTTTGGACCAAACTGTGACATACCAAGTATTTTGTAATTCAAAAATATGTATTTCTAAAAAGTAAATATGTATAGTTCACCATCAGTGTAGTGCATTTACTGAAAGGGTAGTATCCTGAATGTTTTTTTGAAAAATGACTTCCTTTAGACAAAATCTGTTTATTGGTAATAAAGAACCGAACCTTTAACGGGAAACAGAAGCTTCAACTGTTAGCCAATTCATTTTATATAACCTTTCATCTAAAATACAATATATTTTCCTCTATTCAGACAAATTGTGAATGTCTGAATAGAGGAAAAAAGATTGTATCAAGATAAGCAGACAAAATGAACATTTTTGAGCTTTCATATAAGATTTTACAGTCTGTCCTCTATTTTCAAAAATTATGTAGATATTACTAAATCCTTACACTTCAAGAAATTATTTGAAAATGTTGGATTCGAGTAAAACAGTTATATTAATCCTACTACCACAAATACTAGTAATAATAATAATAATAATGATAATGAAAAAATGTTAACAACATGATTCAGAGGCTTCATACTAATTCTCTGTAATAAAAAGAAATCATGAATCCAGTTCCAGATTGACATTAAAAGTTAATCACTTCTAGGTTGGGCCATGCCCCCACCAAAGTTAACATTTCTATACAAATCTAGTCAAATCTAGTCATAATTTTTTGAGTAATCGTGTTATCAACTGGACAAACAAAACAAACAGATAAACCATTTCGCCTCCTTGGTGAACAACTTACAGGTTTAAGCCCTGTGCCTTCAAGTCAGTTCTTAAATAATTATGTAAATAAAAACAATGAACAAAAAGAAACAAAATAAAAACAGATATAAAATGTTTAAAGTTCAGCATTTGCTCATAATTATGCCTGAAGAATTGAATTTGGTCTGATTCTCTATTCTTCTTTCAATTCCCATAAATTGTGAGTTTATTTTTATTTTTTACTTTATGTAAAGAATATTAAACCTGACTGAAAGCCAGTTTATCTGCTTGAGTTTTCTTAAGAAAATGGCAAAATTCTATATTTTATTCTTGATACTGAGATTATATTTTTGCTGTATCTTCTTTTTTTTTCACCTTGGGAGAGGAATTACGTATTGGCCATTCATTGGCCACATGTACCCACATGCTAGAAAGTTAAGTTTGTTATCATTCATTCTGATCACTGACTAAGTAAGAGGTAAAGGCTGACAAGATGACCATTACAAGAAATGAATAGATGACACTGAGGTCAGAAGCGTGATGTGAAGCAGACACGTGTACATAGACATACAGAACACTCCCACACTCCCTCAGACATTTTCACTGGATTAACTAATTATCATTACTTGATTACTTGACACCTCTTTTTTTTTGTCTTCTGTCTATTGTACATCCTCAATCCCCCCCCCCACACACACACAAAAAGAGAAAGATGCTGTATAAAATGTAAATAAATACAGAATGCAATGAATGGTTTAGAAATTAACCAATATGTTTATTATTAACAGAACGCAGAAACATTTTGTTTTAAGTTCATATTAAATGTTTAAGTTCTATTTCACCAAAAATAATAGATGGTTTTCAGTTTGATAGCAGCATACATCACAACAGGCCATGTTTAAAACTGTTAAACATCCTGTCTTCTTTTATAAGAGTCAGTAGACATCTGGGAACTGAAAAGAGCAGCTGCTGGACCTTTGGGGGAGGAATGATGTCCCTTCCTGTCTGATTTAGGATTTTAGTTGCTTAATAGTGTTGCATATCATTGTTGTATCAGTTGTTGAAAGGCATGAACTGCAGGCCAGTTAGTCCAATTTCTCTTAAGGAGCCCCACCCCCCCAAGCTGAATGGCTCTTCACCTCTTTAGTCTAGAAAATGAAGTGTCCCTGATTTCCAAAATGAACCAAATTTTTTTTTATCCGGCCACAGTTCATCTTTCCACTCTGCCTGAGTCCAATTTAAATGACATTTGGTCCAGACAAGATTGTAACATATCTGGATCAAATTTAAACATGGTTTCCTCTTTGCCTGATACAGCTTCAACCTGTATGTGTGGAGGACATTGCAAACTGTGGTCACAGAAGTCTTCTGTCTGTCATGACATTCTGATAATCATTGTATGGTATCAGTACTCTTCATGAAAGAATGTCCAAATTCTTCATATTAATTCCCCGTGGAAGATTATTCTGATTACAATTTGTAGATGCAGTTTTTTGCAGACTGCAGAATCCCTGCTCATTTTTATTTGAAAGAATCTGCCTCTTCATAGTGCTCTTTCAACACAATAATGTTACTGATCTGTTGCTAGTTAACCTAATAAGTTGCACAATACTCCTCCAGATGTTTTTTTTATAGTACCACATACTTTTACATTCTTTTGTTTCCCTTGTCCCAACTTTTTTGAGAAGTGTTTCTGCCATTAAGACTAAAATACAAAATAAATACAAAAATGTCTCCCTTTCAATATTAGATGTGTCTCCTATATGATATTATAAATACCATGTTGGTTTATTAGATTTCGAAATAATTAATTCTGTTTTGTTTACAGTATTTTCAGTGTACTAATTTGAATATGTTATTGTTATATGATGTGTGCTGTATATGACTTGGCAACTGGAGACTTCTATCCCAGTCATAATACATACACATACATATATATATATATATGTATATATATGTATA
>JAOXYM010000001.1:26232008-26243657 GCA_028567055.1 Leptatherina wallacei
ATATATATGTACATATACTTTGATATAGATATAGGTATTTTTTGACTTGTTGTTGTTTTTGCTTAAGCTATACTATGTAGTGTTAGCCCAATCAAATACTAAAAACTGTGACAATTCAGTTGCAAAGAGATAGGAAAATGAATAAATGCATTAGAACAAGAGGAAATTCCATGAGTCTCAAAACCATAGATTTGAGATACAACATTTATATTTCACAACTGAGTTGGCCTTAAAATTAAAAATCTCTAACATTTAATTAATTTAGTAAATGGAAAATTTTAGGTCCCATAAAGAATTAGCTTGTTACCACTTTTCCAGTATCCTGTTCAACTCACGGTCACCAGAATTGATTGAAGCACACTGATAACTACATGTGTTTCCACCAGATGTGCTACATTTCAGAAGCATCACCGAAGCAACTCAGTTCAATGCTTCACTAAAAATACACAGCTGGTCTGATTTTGACAGAAGCCGTCCTAACCAGCTCAGAATAGGTGAGCCAGACAGGACATCAAGCAGGGGAACACCACATAGAAGTTTTAAACTAAAAATACCTTGTACAGAATCTGAATTGTGTAACACATCACTGCACCGGCCAGCCTGTGGCATACAGCCAGAAATCAACTGATCAAATCATGTGTGATTTCACAGATACTGTTTTTAGAAAAGAATGGCATCAAAAAGGATGGGGAGTTTGGGGAAAAGTTTATAGAGAGTAATCGAACACACTGAATATAAGATATTTTGCTCAACTTAATTGTTATGACTTATACAGTTAGACTGATATGGCATCAAACTTCTCACCAGCCCCTGATATGAAATAAAGCCATGTGAATGACGGAACAAAATTATGAGGCCGCTGGAATGCATTACAGCCACATCTGGTGGAAACAAGAGTTCAGTCCTCTGGATGAAAGTCCAGCAATTGACTTATGCAACTACCAATCTGCCTGAATGTGGACTGTATTATTGTTATAATAAGGCCCTGATAATGTACCCACTGTGCTCAAAGGTTGAGAAGGGCAGCCTATTAGCCATGTGGGAGTAATAACTGATAATAACTAAGGGCTGACAACATTTGAAGCATCTAGCTTGCAACAGACTAAATCCAAACTCTACACGAGTAGCATGTTTTTGTAGCTCTGCTTGTGGTCAGTATCCCCTGCAAGGCATGTATGATCTGCATGTGTGCAGCCTCTGCAAATGCACAACAAAAGTGAAAACAAAGAATAAGTTCAAATCCAGCAGAAAGGCAACACTGATATTAGCGCCACATAATATTCAAATGTTTCATGTCAATGACAGTTATACTTTTCTCATTTTTGTGAAAAACTAAAATTACTTTTATCCACCATATTCCTAAATTGGGTGGCAGTGGCTCAGTCATCTGTTAACTAGAGGGTTGATGGTTTGAACTTTGCATACTACTATTGTGTCCTTGGGCAAGACACTTTACCTGCTTGCCTCCAGTATATCAGCAGCACTGGTACATGAATATGAAAGAATATTTGGTGGTGGTGGAGAGGCTGTTGGCACAGATTGGCAGCCACATTTTCATTAGTTTTCCCCTTGGCAGCTGTGGCTACACAAGTAGTTTATTCATTATTAGTATCTAATAAAATAAATAGATAAATAAAAAATGTTTTATGTCTATATTATGCTTTGGTCACATACATTGATGATCCAATCCAATCCAACTTTGTTTATAAAGCACTTTAAGAAAACCACAGTGAACCAAAGTTCTGTACAGAAAAATAAAAGCAAATGATTTGCTGATGACTTATAATTTCATAATGTATTTATTTCTTTAGTTTGCTCTCAGCTCTAATGAACTCTTTCTCAATCTTAATTTCCATACTTTCAACTAGATTTCCATGCCTAAATTCATTCGACCTAATATATACTGTATTTAATTGTGTTGATGATATAAAATGTCCGTTATTATATGTCCTTGAGGAAGCTACAATGAAAACGTTCACTCTCTACGATTGTATCTCACTAATTTCACATCTGAAGTGGAACCTGGAGAGCTACATTTGGAGACCCATGATGCAAACTTTTGCTTCAGGGCATCTAATACTCACTATTAATCAGAACCACTGCAGCTGTAATTTACCAGCAGAGAGAGTGCTTTCACTATTTCGTCACAGTGAAGTGTTCTGAAATCCCCAAATCTTCTCAAGAAAAATATATAATACACCTGTGTTTCAGTATAGTTTAAGCATAACATCAGACTATGTAACATCTGCTGTATTCGAAATATCCAGTTGTTAAGTCAGTCTTTGATCTTCTCTATATAGTGAACTCAGTAGTGGGGAGGGCATGATAAAGTCAGGTATGTTGATAAATTTCAGACACTACTTGATAGGGCTGGGACGATATGTTTTCTTCCCGATTCGATTCTTTTACGATTTTTTTGGTGCCAATTCGATTCCAACCAAGACAAAAGTTAAAAATAAATTTGAAAAAAAAAAAAGATTTAAAAATCGTGAAAAAAATTTGTGATATTTATGTGAATCTGTTTTTTCCCCCACCCCTTCTACTTGAATACAGCAGTACTTCAAAATTATGCAACATACATTTTTAAGTACAGTTGCCAGTTGCATGCCAGGATACATTCACTCCAAATCTGAAGTAACAACAGCATAATGCTTGCTGTAACTGACTTCTCTCCACACAACACTAACATAAAACTATATGACGCCATTAAACCGTGCTCAGGCAATCTTTTATTTGCATACTGACCTACTAAACTAATGACAGCATTTTTATTATCATCATCATCATCATCATCATCATCATCATCATCATCATCGTCATCATCATTGTCATCATTATTAATATTATTATTAATAACTTTATTTGATCATTGATTCTCATTTAGATCAAATATATCTTTTGCAAGTGCACCCAGTTCAACACAGCAATAAGAGCAGTTACATATTCCACATACTGAGATTTGAAAAAAGTACAAGTTATAAAAAGCTTAAACAGAATTAAAAGTGAAATTATGACCCAAATAAAGAATGAACCTTTTAAAGTGAAGTGGATAATTCAAATATGACCATTATACTGCTGTGGCTTTTTTTCCCTGAAATAGTTTAATGATATTCAAGTGGGAAATTAGCACCCCCAGCTCCTAATACTCAGATAAAAGTGACAGATTGATTCTTTTGTTAATTTCTCTTTCAAATGTTTGACAATTTTCAACATGTTGCCTCAATACGATTAGTATGGCACACCAGGCTTTGCTAACAGGTATGCAGTAAGCTTGAAATTCAGATGGACACTAACAAAGAAAGCAGTTGGGTTCTAACTACTTTCTTTGCCCTGAGATTGGATTAGATTAGATATATTAGGTATAATCGCACAAGATATTTCAGTAATATAGCACCAAGTGTTTTCATTCATTTCTGGCACAGGCCTTGCAAAATGAATTTAACAACTCATCAAGCTGCTGGGTTAATTCCACCATACAGTGGTAGCAGAAAAATGTCCTGGCATCCAAAACTTTAGGTTCTATTTGCTAATGCCTGGTCCTTCTGCTGAGGCCAACAATAAAAACTAACTGTGTTGCTGTGCTTCACAGCTCATTTGAAGTGAGCATGTCTCTGTGGTCATGAGACTGTAGACCAAATCAAGCTTTAAATCCCAGAACTAATGTGGAGCAGCTGTCAGATCTGCACACAAAATTACTCAGTTGAACAGTTCCTCTCTAAAGAAAACACACCTCTCAGAGCCACTACATGCAATCGAAGTTTAAACAAAGTGTAGATGATGCAACAGTATCTGGTTTCTTTTCCAGTTTGTCATTTTGTCTTCTTTGCAACTTAACTCAAGTGCTGATTGCTGAACCATACTAATTAAACTAATTGGGGCTTCAAGTGCTCAACAATATGAATGATTCACTTCATCATTTTAATTTGTGAAGACATCCAAACAATTTAATCCATATGTGTATATAGAAAATAAAACTTCTCATTTTCTACTGTGTTTGAATTATATTTGATTTTTAAAAAGACCACGTGCTGAATATGAAAAAGGGGTAAATTCAAATCTATCAACATGAAATATTACCTTAAGCAATTTTATTCAAGCCAGATATGTCTATAACTTTCGCAGTCTTAAATTAGTTAGTGTAGTTTTAGGCTCCCTGTGCTCCTCGCACACTCTGATAAGAATATTGTACTGAAACAATTAAAATAATTGGCTTGCTTCTACTGTTGAAGCTGGATACATCAGTGTCACTACTAGTTTAACTGACCCTGAATAAGACATATACTTGATTGTACACACTCATGTCTGTCTTTTCCTCTTTCCCTCTTGAGAAACCAGCATGCAACTAACATGTTGTCTGTGGGTGTTATGTAGTACTTTAGGTCAAATGATACACTGTAAGACGAATACCGGAATACAAAACGAGATGATATTGCATAAAACTGTCCTTGTTTCAATGTTGAAAAAGTGTTCTGTGTGAATCTGAGACACAGGTTGGTTGAATGAAAAAGTTTTGACATTGTGTCTATTTAGGATTTAACTAATTGTCTCCCTTATTGATGAATTTAGAATAATAATTTGTTTTGATTGTATGCAATATGAGAATTTTCTGTCAAAATATAAAACAAAAATGCATATTTTTTTGTTTTACAGAGATATGTTCCTGTTCTGGAAAAAGGCCACTGGATTCAAAAGTATCTGCAAGTCACTGCACAGACGGAGCTTTTAGTTATTGCGAGCTGGGCTCCTACTTTTAACCACAAGCTGATTGTGCTTGACTAGCTAACGCTGCATTCCCAGCCAACTTCTTCTTTACTGGATGATATAAACAGTCCACTGGATTGCCATCCATGGTTTCTGCCCTAATCCAGACTGTATCATCTTATATTGAAAAGATTTGCAAAGGAATGTTTACAAAGAAATTGGCAAACCCAATAAAGAAGAAAGAAAGAAGCGAAAATAAAGAGCCCAAATTGACCACTGATTTACAAGCACACAATCTAACTCTCTCTACCACTCTGAAGACTACAGTCAAAAAGATTTCCAAATGCTCTTCGGCACGTAACATATCGCTTGAAGAAGACGACGGAAAGAACGACTGCTCATCGCTGTCACCCACTTTCAGTTATCGTGTAGCTATAGCAAATGGACTCCCAAAAAGCTCTCTTTTGTTGAATAATAATGA
This sequence comes from Leptatherina wallacei, assembly GCA_028567055.1. Taxonomy (NCBI): domain Eukaryota; kingdom Metazoa; phylum Chordata; class Actinopteri; order Atheriniformes; family Atherinidae; genus Leptatherina; species Leptatherina wallacei. The sequence goes on from JAOXYM010000001.1 coordinate 26,237,191, forward strand.
AAGTATCTTTCCTGAGGTTCTTTCAATTGATAGCAGCTATTCTGACTCCTTGAGTGAGACAAAACCGGTGCGGAGACTGGATGAACATAAATCACACACTATGCCAGTAAGAAGGAACAGGAAGAGCCTTATCAGTTTGGCTCCCTCCGATGGCAGTTCTGAGGGTGAACGAGTGGAACGCTCCAGTCTACACACACTTAGGCTGGGGGCTCTACGCAAGTTAAGAAAATGGAAAAAGAGCCAGGAATGTGTTTCCTCAGACTCTGAGGTGAGCAACTGGAGGAAAACATTGGGCATCCGCAGCAAATCCTTAGATCGTGCTGGGCGGCAGCAAAAAAGCTCAACTCTGGAGCCTGGCTCTTCGTCAACAGGCTGCATCAGTCAGACCCAGGATGTTATGGAAATGATCTTTAAGGAGCTTCAGGGGATCAGCCAGATAGAGACAGAACTCTCTGAGCTCCGTGGCCATGTAAATGCACTAAAGAGCTCCATTGATGAGATCTCCAGTAGTGTGGAAGTAGTTCAGAGTGAGATTGAACAACTTCGCTCAGGATTCGTTCAGTCAAGAAGGGAAACACGTGATATTCATGATTACATCAAACAAATTAGCCACCAGGCCAATAATTCAACCTTGCGATTCCTCAATGTTCCTGAAGAAAAGTCAGAAAAAACAGAAAGTCTAATATATAAAATAATAAAAGACAAAATGGGTTTCATTGATGCCCATAAAACAATTAAAATTGAGTTAGCTCATAGGTTAGGACAGCAAAGAGAATGTTCTAATGCAAAACCTCGCCCTATTATTGTCATTTTTGCAACACCCCAAGATAGGGATATAGTCTTGAAAAAGTGCTACAAACTCAAAGGAACAGGCATCACGGTCTCTACCGATAGCTTAACTCACGATGGAAAAGAGAGAAAAGACAAAACAATGTCATCCTCACAAACGTATGAAAGCATGGATATAAAGGTTTCAGGGAAGGATAAAGTAGTGGAAAGTGATGAATGGGACTCAATGGACAGTGATAAAGAACTGGATGAATTAAGCAGAAATAAATATGCAATGGTCATTTCAAAGCCTGTTCACAAGGCCAAATCAGACAAGAGGCGGTCCCATGACCATAGCCGGCCAGGAGATGAAGCAGGCTACTCAGCCACAGTTCACTATGCTGATGACTCTTACTATGACCCAGATAAGCATGCCAAGGCTTACTATTCTGATTTGACTCCCGGTTGGCTTTCCCAGAGTGACTATTCAACCCCAAAACTTAGCCGTTCTGAGTCTGACTGTTCAAAACTTTGTCAGTCATACTCAGAAGACTTCTCTGAGAGTCAATACTTCACAAGGGCAAATGGCTGCTCCCTACTGTCCTCCTCGGATCAAGAACTGTGGCAGAGAAAACAAGAGGATATGGCCTCCTCTTGGTATGCTAGCCCCAGTAATCCTCTCAGTCATGATAATCAAACTTATGAACATAATGAAGTTGAGACAACAGAAACTATAGATAGTGGGGTTAGCAATGGACTTGTCTGCATGTCTGGGGATAGAAGCCACTACAGTGGCTCCCAGCTTTCTTTGCAAGGTGATCTATCGCCATGGAAAGACTGGCATCATTTGGAGCAGGGTGCAGACTCTGGCTTGGAGGCCTCCATTGAGGTTAGCAGCCCCTTTGACCCATCAACCATTCCTGGTTTTCCCGAGAACATCACTAAATGTCAGGAAGTCGATTTGCAGTTTGAGGGAGATGAGGAATTTATGATGCTAGACAGAGAATCTACGTTACCGCCTATAACAACCCACATTATTCCTACCATAACAGAACGGGAATCTGCCAAGACCTCTGGCCGACAGTCTAAAGAGAGAAGTAAGGTAATCACAAAAGAAAGCACAAAGGTATCATCAAAAGATGCCCCTAAAGCTGCTTCTAAAGTGACACACAAACAAAATAAATTGATTCCTAAAGATGAGACCACCAAAACAATGCCAAAGGAAAGTCCCAAGGTATCTGCTAAGGTTTCACCTAAAGTATCATCTAAAGCAGCCCCTAAAGAATCAGTTAAAGAGTTATCACAATCAGCAGCTAAAGAAATTTCTCAATCCATCCCCAAAGATAGTCCTAAAGTCACACCTAAAGAAACCACAAAGCCAGTAGTTAAGGAAGTTTCTAAAGTAACATCAAAGGTAAGTTCTGCTGAGGCTGTCAAGGTCACTTCTAAAGTGACACCAAAAGACAGCCCTATAATGACTCCTAGAGAAAGTCCTAAAGAGTCACCTAAAGAGAGCCCTAAAATTACACCGATTGACACCCCTGTCTTGACCCCCGACTCAACCCCTAAAGAGTCCCCTAAAGAGTCTCCTAAAGTTATTGCTAAGGAACCCCCTCAAGCTGCATCAAAAGAACCCCCACAAGTTGCATCAAAAGAAGGTGTAAAAGTTGCTGCTAAAGAAATTGCCAAAGAAGCTTCAAAAATACTCCCAAAAGACACCCTAAAAGAGATACCTAAAGTAGCTTCTAATGAGACAGGAAAAGTACCCACTAAAGAAGTTCCTAAGATTTCACCTAAAGAAGCTCCAAAAGTTGCCGCTAAAGAGAGTCCGAAGGTGATCCCCAAAGAGACTCCTAAAGTAACCCCAGCAGAAGCCCCTGCAGTAGCACCCCAAATGGCCTCAATTGATGCTCCAAAAGAACCCCCCAAACCCCCTAAAGAAACCCCCAAAACAGGTCCCAAAGAAAAATTCCCTGAACTTGATGTCAATCATAGCTTTCACCAGAACCAGACCAAGTCTTCAAGTATGTATCGCAGCCAGAGTGAGATTCGAACAGAGAAAGTTGAGGAAGTTCCCAAATCTTGGAGCAGTAGACTTAGCATTGATCTCAGTGAAAAGTCATTTGGGTTTGGCTTTGGATCCACACTTCAGAGAGCTAAGTCAGCTCTGGAGGTTGTTTGGAAGTCTGGCTCACAAGGTACTCCTGCTCCTCCAGAAGAATCAACCAACTCCTCTTCCTCATTTATGGGGCGTTTCCGCACCCTGCCCACTTCTACTACAAATAATTTGAATTCTACAGTAGACTCAGATGTTCACACAGAGCCTGTCCCTTATAAAGCAAAGGAAGAGAAAACAGATGCAGAAGCTAAAGAACAACCAGTGGACAGTGAGACCCACTATGTTGAAGTGATGGAGCAAGTATTAGCCAACCTGGAAAACAGGACTAGCACAAATGAGACCGAGGAGACAACTGAGCTTTTGCAAGAGTATGAGACTTCTAAGGACTATGATGTGTCTGATGATGTTGAGGCCTCTCAAGACAACGATGCCTCTCAGAATATTGAGCCCTCTCAAGACTTTGAAGCCCCAGAAGATTATGAGGCAACTAAAGAGGCACATGTTCTAGAGTATGACTGCAGCTTGGATGAGCAGTATGATGAAGAGTACAGTGAAGATTATGAAACCCAACTGACTGAGGATACTGCTGAATATGATGCAATGGTGGAGTATGTTGATGTCGAAGAACCAGAGACTGAAGACAATGATGTGACAGAGGAGATGGATGAGGTTGATGAGGAGTTAGAAGAGGTAGAGGAGATAGCAGAAGAGGCCGCTGAGATGTCTGAAAAAATGGAAGAACAGCAGGAGGAGGAAAACTATAATGTACCAGAGGAAAAGCCTGTGGAGGCACCACCTAAGAAACGTGTTCGACCCACATTTAAGGAGGCAGCACTGAGAGCCTACAGGAAACAGATGGCTGAATTGGAGCAGCAGATCCTAGCAGGGGGTAAGAATTTTCCCTGTTTATTGTATCACAGAATCTCATTGTAATTTTGTACAGTCCTACAAAGTTCTTTACTGGAAATGAAATGTTACAGAATGTAAATATGACAAAAACAACTACTGACATAAGCAAAACAACTGGAACTTTATTAATTATGTAGCCAGTTTTGGCCGAGCATTGACTGTTAATTGTGAATACCTAACATGACTTCACAAAAAAGCTGCATTAATGTTCAAGCTCTGCCAGAACAGAAATAAACAAAATGCTAACACTGACATCAGGGAAAGAGCACTGTATATTGCACTTGGTGGCCATCAGTCAACTCTCCAGTGTCAGATAATGAAGCGTTCTTAAACACAGAAACAAAACTGTCCTGCCACAGATTGTTAATGAGAGAAAGAAAACAAGAAACAAGGAAGAAAATGTTTAGTGCGGCCAATTTGTTGTCTGGTAGGTAGCAGAATTGACATTAGTTAGTAATAAAAAACTGAAGACAAGGTGTGTTGGAAGTGTTATTGGTGGTACTGAACATGTTCCGGATTATTTAGCAGTAGACAATGTTTCTAGGGATAAGACTGTTATAAATGCTTTTCTGGAGGTTTTTTCAATTATCATCAAAATCATCGTCACCCCCCCCAAAGCCTTCCACCATCAAGTGTGGCAACAGTCTGACATTGGTGTGGGACACTTAAAGGGGGGGGGGGAACATGCAAAATTGACTTTTTTTTAGCCTTTTATCATTTTATCATGTCATTCCCTCCCCAAAAACATGCTCCGTGGGTTGCTTTCACTCATTCATGCACAGCTCAGAAATCCTTGAATTTCCTGTGTAAGCTACCGAGGGGGAGCAGAAACGGCTGCTACTGCATAGCACCTCCTATTCTACAAAGCTCCTCCCCCTCCATTGCCGAGCTCAGCTCCAGCAGAGCACTCCTTACTCCCTCACTTTCAGCTGCAGCAATGTGCTGAAGGGGGCGTGTCCGAAAGGGTCGGAGAATCTTAAAGACAGGCAAATTTTCAAGGATTCATATACAGACATGTTGCAAGCTAAATTTCTTTTGAGTTGTTTTTTTCTATATATAGCATTTTCAAAACAACTGAAGGTAACAGAGTTATTTGATAGTGCCTGAATATGACATGATACCCCCCCTTTAAAGTAAAGTTTACATTAAAACTGTATTAATTGATTATTACTGGGAATACCCTGCACCAACAGTACTGCATGTTTGTACTGCAGTGTTATAAGTTTATAGAATGGTGTCAATCTAATTCTCGTATTTGTCCTTTGTCCTATCATCATTTGTTTCAGCTAGTTTGAATCGAAGTATTGTGTAGCTGATTGGTCAATGCTTGCTTAAAAAAAGGGCAAAAAAACTAGATTGCTTCATTGATAGTACAGTCTTCCACCTGGCATGAAAAAAATACATGAGGGAATTTCCACTCTTACTTAAAACCAAAAGCACTTGACCTACATATTTTGCTGCAACTGTGGTACTCACAGTGAGGCAGTCTAGTTCAGGAAATGCAGGCTACGAATCAACACTGGCTGTCTGAGAAATGTTACTATGTCTTCAAAGATTGGAAGGCATAGTCACTTCTTGTCATATTTCAAAGTGAACAAGTCTCCTGCTTATTTACAGTAGATTAAACTAAATTTATTCTCTACAAGATATGAGATGGTGAATTATACAACTGAAAAACTGAGCCAGACATGGTCTTCCAAATGATAAACTTCCCACTTTAATTGTTGCATTCAATTAAATTTGGCTGTGGTACTCAAGTTTTTATACCTAAGTAAGTCATTAATATTAACATATTGAGAAAACAAGTGGAATAGATTCTCATAATAACCAAATTAATAAATGTATGTGTAACATCTATAAAATACTATTTTTCATTTTTCAGTGGAATCCAAACTGTTTATGAATTGTATGACTTAATTAACTTTGGCTTTCATTTTAAAAGATTTAATATTGAAGAGTTAAGATATCTTTGTTTTTACAATAATAGAGAAAAATTATTGACCTTTTGTGATATCTCTAGTTTTTTAATTATATCAATATAATTTTATACGCTAAAAGAGAAGGACCCTAACCAACTTAAAAAAAGTGATTTACAAACCTTTAACGAAGTAATCATTGCAATCTCTGGCATGCTTCCACTCATCTCCTTTTGATTCATACAAAAGGTTTACAAGCCACTTCATCTTTTAGTAAAGCCCCTGGCTTGATCTCCCTTTTCTATGGCTTCATGAGAAATTTTGAAGTAACAGTTTTATCAATAGAATGACTGAAACAGCCAATGCAATAAGGTTTTTAGTAGGGATCGACCAATAATCGGCATGGGCGATAATATTGGTCGATATTGGGCAATTTTATGATCATCTATATCGGCCGTTTTTCCCACCGATAGCCGATAAAATAAGTTTATTTTAAAACGCGCTCCTTTGGCCCTCATACAGCAATCCATCTCTGCCTGAAGGCATCGCATGGGCTGTATGACAATGTCCCGCCTACAGCCCCCACTGATTGGCTGTCAGGGGCTGTGTAGCCAGTCAACACTTCTAATGAGCTTCTAGATGTTGCTCCTCATCTGGGGAGAGTATAGACCGCTGCATCGCGGTTGATGAGAGAAGGTAATGCAACAGAAATGTTAGAAGTTGCAATAAAAACCCTCAATGCTGAAGTTTTAAAG